>LOEQ01009105.1:40770-52607 GCA_001685075.1 Bramus lutescens | reverse complement strand
ACAGGGCAGGGAACCCTGACTGCTCTTAGGACTGGAGAGGGAGGGGGAGGTGGAAGGAAATGGGAGAAGGGGAGGAGGTGGAAAGTTTTAATAAAAATAAATAAATAAATAAAAGATAGTGTGGATAGAGACAAGTTTTCTTATTTACATCTGATAAGAGTTAGCTTGGGAAATTATAATGTGAAGTGGTAACCCCTGACCTACTTGACTTGTCGTGAATTTCCAGTGTCTTTACTCATTACAAGATTCCTGGCTCTTTACACATAAAAATTTAAACTGCAGAACCAAGGATGAATACAAACCATTGCTCTAAATAAATTGGAAAGGAAATCATCTGTCTACAGGATTCGAGACACAATCACAATGCCTGTCTCTAAAGTGGCCACTCACAAAATGACTTTGTCAGGAACCAGCTTGTTTCAGGAAACAGGATCAGGAAGTTATTTAATGTGAAAGAAAATAATCACCTGTCCCCAATTGCACTTCAGTGTAAGAAGAAATGCTGGCTAATAGAATGCCATGCTTGTGAGTTGCTGGCTTCCTGTTTCAACATTTGAAAATTAAATTACTTATTATGCTGAAACTGTATAATTATCAAGGACTCCACTCTCTCTAATCCCAGGTCTCTTTCAGAATGCTCAGAGAAGAAAACTAATATCCACCAGGTGGTTTCGTATGATGATCTTATGGCTGAAGTTACAAAAGATCATTCAGATAGAAAACCCACAGTGGGTTCTCTTATCATTCAGAGCACAGACTCCATTGAAGCAGTGAAATAGGTTTCAAATTCATTTCTCAGCATTTCTAGGTGTATTTCCTTTGTAGTCTTATATGATTTTTGTATAGTTTTCTGCCCTCAAACCCTCACACAGAGCTTTATTGATTCCATGACAAATAAGTCAGTCAGCTTGTAACTATCATGTTATTTGGAATTTCTCTTCAAGGTTTTCTAGACCATTCTCCTTTACAAATAGAGTCACTTTCTTATTATTTATTCTACTGAATACAACAAAAGTGGATTCAGAGAAAGTTATATTAGCTTTCCCAGGTGAGGAATAAAACTGACTTATGTTCTATGCCTGGTTCAGTTAGAGAGGAAAGTTTTTCACGCATGAGATTTGTGTATCTTTCTGCTTCTTCATTGCTATTTCAATTTAAAGTTCAGCAAACCAGACTTATGAACATGATAAAATGTTTAAATATTGCTGTTTTGAATACAATTGTGCTATCTTTAGATATCTCTAAAAATTTAAAAGTATAAACTTGGTGGCAGAATAATTAAAGATATGATTTCCCAACATCAATTTATAATTATAAAATGTTGACCTATATAATTGACCAAGTTTGAAAATTGCCCAAAATTCTACTCATAACCAATAGAATTGTTGGAAAGTAAATGAGCAAAACTAGTCTTATACAGAGATAAATTAAAGAAAACAGAATTGTCATGAAAGAAGAACATATTAGAAAATTTAGCAACAGGAAGTCTCAGCGTTGAGTGAATAAAATCTGGTTGTTTGACCTCAGTCTGTGCTGTGAGGAGCCAGGAAGGTCAGTTGACATATAGATGTACAAGGTGGCCTAAAGAAACATGCAGTGGTGTTTGTGTTAGCAATCAGAACGGAAAACCATAATAGACTGATGCATCATGGTTCAGGATACCCAGGTTTTAAGATAGTGAAGAAATCACTAGTATTTAGACCATTTACGCTGCAACAGAATATGAACCCCAAGGCCACGTAATCTCAGGAGGAATCTTAGCTATTGATACAGTTCAGAAGAATCTATCAAAGTCATTATCTTAGTTTCTGCTCCTGTTTCTGTGATGTAACACCTTAATGAAACAGCAACTTGCAGGGGGAAAGTCTATTTGATAGAGAAGTCTAGGCAGCATGAACCTGTAGCATCTGGTCACATGACAACTAGTGTCAAATAAGCAGTGAACACATATGTCTTCCCTGTCTTTTCACCATTTGCATATTCTCAGATTGCAGTCAATAGAGCATCCTCCCACTTCCATCAACAGAATCAGGAAACATGTATCCCAAAAGCATGCTCTGAGTATCATTTCCCTGGTGATCCAAGATTTTCATCTCATTGACCTTTAGCACTTAAAACAATATATAATGACAGTTTCAAGATAAATTCAGAAGGAGGATTTTTAATTTATCAGAATTTAGATTGAACTGAAGAAAAAGGCCCTTGGAGGTACTAAAAATAAATTTGTTCTGCAATGGGTACAAAGACAGTGATTTAAACAGAGAAATTGCACATTGAGGACACAGACTCTTCTGAGCCATCCATAGTGGGCACCATGGAGAGATGAGTCAGGAAGTAGAATAGGCAGTATAAGCTCTGTTCTGGTCCAATACCTTGTGGTAGTTTTGTTTTGGTGGGCCAATAATCATGGTTGTGCTTTACAGGTTTAAATCAACATTATTTGATTTGCTTACTACTTTAAATGCAGAACTGTGGAGCCTAGTCCCAGTGGACATATCTATAAAACAACTCTCCCACTTATGGCTCAGGATCACGGAGAAAGAGAAGGCAAAAAAGGAGGCATCTCTTGGGGCCTGGAGAAATGACCCAGAAGTTAAGAGAGCTCAGTATTCTTAAGCAAGCCTGAGTTGAGTTCTTAGTACCATATCATGTCTAGCATCTGTGATCTATGGATAGCTATATACATATGCACATATACATATGCAAATGCATACATACACACATAAGTACATATACACACATATATACATATGCACATACATATGTACATATGTATAAGTAGGTGCACATATAAATATATACATATGTACATATTCATACATATATATACATACACAACAAATACAGATTTGTATGCATGGAAAACTAAAAACTTAAAAATTAAATAAATGTCTTAAAAATTGATGCTTTGTTCACCAACTCAATACCTCAGTTAAATTTTGTCAGAAATAATAATTAAATTAACAGGGTACCAGTGTTGTCTATATGAAAAGGAGAGATTCTCTGTAGACTTAGACACTCACCTGGAAAAGAATTTTAGGATCACTTATCTGACTCCATTCAATATACATATGGAAGTGTAAATCAGTACTCACAGTAGGAAAATATCTTATACCACTGTGATAGAATGTTTGCAGCAACTAATATACTCACATAGGAACTTTACTTTGTTAAAACTGAGTCAGACCCAGCCTTTGGGAAACTGATTCAGGCCTTTCTGATACTCCTCTACCCTCTCCCACACAGATGCCTCCATCTTCTCCAATGGGACCTGAAATTTAAGAGAATGGCTTGATTTAAAACTTGGTTGCCACAGATAATGGTTCCCAAGCTTTCAGAATTTGGTGAACTGCCTTTTGTAACCTACAGCATAACACTGTGGTCATAGAGAGGAGTCATTCTGAAAGCTGCAAAACAACGTCTATTTCATTTGGTCCTTGCTCAATGGCTTGTTTCTCTTGGTGTAGTTTAGCTTGAGAAATGTTTCATGCACAGAGCAGCCTTCAGTAATATGGTCATCATCTAATTTAGTTTTTATTTATGCCCATGTGGAGCTCTGCCTCTGTGAAGTATCTTCCATCCAGCCTCTGTGGCACAAGCAAGTTAAACCCTCTCAGTCAACACTTTGTGTCATTATCTTTCTCTCAAATGGCCACTCGAAAGCAATAGCAGAAACAGCCCAGACACCCGATTTTGATTAGAGATATTAGAGGAAAACTTTTACACTTTGCCTCCTGTAATATTCTTAGGTTTCCCTCATTCACATTCATAGCAACACTGGTCTTATAATCACATTTATAGACAGCTGCTACAGGCCCACTAGGAAGAAAACCAGGGATATATAAAGGAGATGGATAGCCTTCCTGGAATACTTAGAAAGTGAAGGGGTTAATAAGTCAGTGAAACTGACAATTCATCCATCTCAGGGTTAGCAATCATGTCCTAAACAATACTAATAAAAGTACAATGAGTCTGTTATTTCATATCATATGGAAAATAATGTGGACTGCATCTTAAGAAAAAAATAAATGTTTTTTTTTATCATCTGATAGTGCACTACCCAGGCTTCCTAGAAAGGCTGATTGGTTAAAAGAACAAATAGAGCTATGAAGAGCTAAAAACACAATTTATTTTAAAAAGTTGTAGCTGGAGGAGAGATGGAATGTAAGTAGAATGGTAAAAATGAGAGCAAGAGAAAACTAGGTCAAGATTAACAAGTGAAAATGAGTAGGGAATTGTGAATAATTTTAGGGGATTGAGAAAATTGAATATTCTAGGATAGGAAAATAAAGGAATTGCAAGACTCCTGGGATCAACAGGAAGCAGCTAGAAATTTTTCTCTTATAAAATAATAACACAATCCACATAGGAGGACAGATTTGAGAAAGACTATTTTTCATAAACAGTCAGTGCACTTTTCTTAAGGGGAATCACTGGTTGTCCAGTTAGAGAATTATGCAAATACAGCAAATAAGTAGATCACTTTTATTACAGTGTGATTTGAGTGGGAGCACTTGTGGCTTATCTAACAAACTTAATAGAAGTATTCTTTAGAGTGTACCACCACTGAAATGCAAATTGCATTTGTAGTTAGGAAGATAGAGACATGAAGCTACTATTTTACCCTCTAAGGTAGAATGTGTTCCTAGCACAGGGTCTTACCCTCTTTGGAAATCACTTAGTCCAACTTCTGTTGAGATGAAATCCTTGTATCTTTTATTTTTGGTATGTTTAAGATTATATATCATTGCTTTCTTTCCTTTTTCTTGGTTTCCTCTTTTTGATATATATTATTTGCTGACATTTTCTTGAAGTTCAGTGATAAAAGAACATCCTGTTTGCCTGTATGATTTCTGGCTATGCAGCTGCCCAAGGTAATTTGTGCTCATGCATTCACTTAAAAGTGTTGACACAGAACCTCTGACTTGTCAGGACCTGTTGTAATTACAACTTATGCAATTAGAATAGAACACACATGGCCTCTGACATTATGTGATGAATGATCAATGTGGGAGACAGTTATCAATCAAATACCAAATGACTTTATGACAAAAGCGAGACATTTGAGAAAGCACAGCAGTGTAGAAAATTACCATCTAGCATTTTTAATTCCATCTAAGATAAAAAGATGGAAGATGTTGGTCAGCCTATGAATACCATAGAAAGAATGTCATGAATAAATATTATTTTGAAATATCAATATAGAAAATATATCCTCTCTCTGAAAATTATAAGCATGTGCAGTGGTCAAGACCTCCTGAATAGGATTCACTATCTTGTGGTTTGTGACACAAATTTATTCATAAAAATAAAAAACAGGAATTTAAATGTTGAGAAAACCTATTTCCATACCAAATTTTAAATTTTTCAGTTACAATTAAATATGCGGTTTTTGATGAAGCCACAACATGCTGCCCCATATTGGACATTAATTAATGCGTGTTTTGCTTTATAAGAGCCATGCCTGTGGCACTGCAATGCACTTTTCAGCTCGTATAGATATCAAAGTGATGGCCAACATGGTAACATATCTCATTAAGTCTGCAACTCCTACAAAGATCTCCCTAGATATAAAGTGTATTATTTCTTGTATCTCTATTCTAATTGGAGTATCATTTGAAATTCTTAATTTATTTACTAACCCAAAACAGCAGGATTAAGAACAAAACAATTTTCTATTAGAACCATAAATACTAAAATAGGTGTAATCTACATTCTACATAAGCTTGATACCCAGTGAATTAAGTAGTTTTCATTACAGTACTTCTGACTCATATACTGTTTTATTCCCTGACCCTTGCCGCTCTGTGATTTTCTTTCTGAGTTTACTTTGTACATATACCACAGTCTGAATGTTTTTATTGCTAGGACCTACTGACCCCTGTTCTCCTTTCTCCTGATGTAGTTTTCTGAACAAAATTGCAAGGCCTTCTGTTATAACAAGGAAGCCACTAGTTTGTTCCTGGCCGCTTTGCCCCAAAATAATCTCATAGAAACTATATTAATTAAATCACTGCTTGGCCCATTAGTTCTAGCTTCTTATTGGCTAACTCTTACATATTAATTTAACCCATTTCTATTACTCTGTGTACTGCGACATGTCTGTGGCGAACCAGGTAAAGTTCTCTATGACTCTGGTGGCTTTTCTCTGACTCCACCCTTCTTTCTCCGAGCATTCCACCTAGCTTTCCCAGCCTAACTAAGTTCTATCTTGCTATAGGCCAAGCCAGTTCCTTTATTAACCAATGGTTTTCACAGCATACAGAGGGGAATCCCACATCACTCTGTATTTGTATCTCTGCTGCATTGTTCTCAAGTTCTCTGTAAAGCATGAACTGACATGTACATCCCAGTGTCACCAGTCTTCCCTGGGACACTACTCATCATCTTTCAGAAATAATGCATTTTGAAATCTTTGAATTCAGAGTTCCCTTTTTGCATCAGCTTTCTATGACAAAGTTTATCAAGGATCATTTTTATTTTTATTGCAGTGGGGAGGAAAAGGATTTTGAAAGGGTCTCATGCAGCCCATTATGAGGGACTCTGACTTCAGGTCCACCTGCCCTTTGCTCTCAAGTGCTGAGATGACAGGTATACCATGCTTCATCCTGGTAAGATTTATTGCCAAACTGACACAATTCCATATCATCTGGAAAGAGGGAATATCCACCAAAGAACTGCTTGATCAGAATTGCCTGTGGTCATGTTTGTTAGATACTGTCTTCATTGCTACTCATTGCAGGAGGGCCCAGTCCACTGTGGGCAATACCATCTCTATGGAGTTGGCCTTATGTTGTAGAAGGACCCTTCTGAGCCATCCAGAGAGCAAGCTAGTAGGCATACATCACTATCCATAACTTCTGCCTTAAATTCCCATCCTGATTTCCTTTGGCTATGGACTGTTAGCTGAAAGTATAAGCCAAAATAAAGTCTTCCCTCCCTTAAATTAATTTGATCATGGTGTTTGTCACAGCAACAGAACACAAGCTAGAACATGATACCATGCCAAACTAATACTGTTTTCTTATTAATATCTTCTTCTATCACATACACTCACACACAAACATACACACTCATGCCAACAAACACACTCCCACACCCCTCTCAAACACATGCTTGCCCATATATACACACACGTACATACATACATACATACATAATCACACACACACACGCCCATAAACACAAACACACTCCCACACCCCACCAACACATGCTTGCCCATATAGACGCACATGTCCATATACCACAAACATACCGTGGAATCTCTGGTGGGGGAAGAATGTTATGCAAGGGGATTAGTTTTGTTTGTTGGTTGGTTTGTTGGGTTTTGTTTCTGTTTTTTATAAACATCTAGGTCAGGTAAACCAAACTGGCTGGATCAGATAAAGGCCTGCTACTTATTTCTGATTTCTACTTCTTTTCATATTTTCACATTTCTTTTAGGAAGAGATATTTTGTCCTTCCATCAATAGGCTTCCTCTATAAGACTAGGGAAGGTGACTAGTAACACAATATTTCTGTTAATCAACACCCAGGACAAAACAAACTTCTCCCTGTCTATGTCCAAATGACAACACACATAAAAGAATCTAGTGAGCTGTGTTTGGGTCACATGCCTGCAACTTGTTCTCTTAATTGCTGCAGATGAAATTATGTAAACCAGTGTAGATTATATGTTTGATTAAGGGTTATGTTGGAAGAGAATAAAAGAGTTAAACAAAATGATTGGACAATTGCTCTCAACCACCTAGATCACTCATCTCATCCAGGAAAGCTAGAGTCTCATTCATGGGACTTTGGATGCAGCCATTCCTTGATGGTATCTTCCCCTTACCTGTAATTTATGCCACAGTATTATTTCTTTCATGTGGTCTTTCAAATGTTGCTTAGACCCTAACTACAGTAGCTGTGGTAACCCACTTTCCTGGTCCTGAGCTGTCAAGAGCAATACTTGACCTCTCACTCTGTGATAGCCAGGGTGTTGACAAAACATAACCTGTAAGACTCTTCGGCTTGTTGGTGGCCAGCTCTGCTCTCTTCATTACCTTTTGTGATTGAGAATTTATCTTAGACTTCTTCGGGAAGTGAGCAAGGCCTCCTTAATTTCCCTCAGTGATGAACTTTTGAGAATATAGGATTGAAATGGTTTGAATATAAAATTTGAAGGAAACTTCTATCTTATTGACCATATCTACAAATTAATTTTGCACAAGAGTAATAAACAAAACAGCATGTGTGATAGAGTACATAGATGACCAGTGAGTTCATATCCATTTATTAAAATTAAATCTCTACAACAGTATTTTCAGCCAGATATTATGTCTCTGGCTCCCAAATTTATCACCTTTTAGGTCAAACACTGGCTGTTTCCTATACTTGGATTCTTCCCAAAGCTCTCATGATATGTAGACATTTCATTTGCATACAAAAAGGCATACCGCATGGCTAGATAAACCAACCATCTGGCCTGACAATTTATCTGGATTATTACTGAACTGTACAAAACAATGTAAATATGTAATCCTAAAATTCCAATTGCTTCATTATCCATCTGCTTTATAGTCTTTCCTTTCAGTAACCCTGAGGAGACTGGCTCATTTGCTTTCTCATCTCCGAATATCTAAATGCACACACATACACACACACACACACACACACACACACACACACACCACAGGGGAAGATAAAAAATGAAAGGGAGAGATTCTTGTGCTGTTGATAGTTACTACTGAAAGTCTAGACATGAAGTCATATCAGTTGGCCCAAAGCCTATGCCCACTTGTCAGACACAGCTGACATGTCTTTAATTGTTCTCTAGTTGAGTATCCATCAAAACTCATTTTTTTCCTGAATTCCCATTTTAAAATGTTTGTATTCTCTTTGACTGTTGGATTTCTTATTCTTGAATGCAGGCTGTCCACGTTGGAAACTCACAGCTAAGGACAACATAGGAAAATAAGCCATATGGGCAATTGTTAACATTAGAAGTAAATTAGACATGAAAACTTATAAGATACATGTTCAGTGTTTTGAAATTCAACTATTCCTGATTCTAAAGTCTTTAATTAAAGGATGTTAGATATTATTAAGCAGTGCTGTATCCAATAGATCCCAAGTATTCTTGATATTTCATTATTCTGTGAGCTTTTTTGGCAAACCTTGGAAACTACAATATAGTGGACGCTCAGTATAGACTTTCAGGGACTCTGAATATCAATATCTTAATTCCAAAATCTGACACTTCAAATACAGTTGTATTATCTTTGGAAATCTGGTTACATTTGGATTTTAGTTACTCTTTTATGAAATATTTTCTTGCTTATTTTGTTTGTTTGTGTTGAGGGAATATCTCACCCTGCAGACCAGGTTGCCTTAGAGCTCATGCTGTAGCCCATGCTGATATAAAGATGAGAGTAATCCTTCTGCCTCAGCATCCTTTCTGAGTGTTGAGTTAACGGCCTGAGTCACTCTTACTAGAAAATAACTTTTTTTCAGAAAACATTCATCATCGTAAGCAACTTAAAAACTATTTTTTATCTAAACATCCCTTGGTATAGTCCCCCCCAAAAAAATAGAAAGCCCAACTGTCATGCCTACTCCATATGACATCATTCCACTTTCAATATTTCTTCATATATGTAGCCACAAAAGCAATGATGCTTTCACCATTCTCTGACATCACTGATTTTACAAGCAAACTCACACTTGAAAAATTTGCTATCTCATTGGATGAAAAAATTAGCTATATTAAAGTACTCTGCACCACAGTTAGAGTACTCTGCACCACAGTTTTGTCAAAGCTCACTGCACAACAGGAGTTCAGTGAATTCCCAGTCATTTATTAAAACCCAATCAAGAGGACATCTGAGCAAACAATACTGGCAAACTACAATAGTTCCTCTTTTGGTCCTAAATTTATCACCTAGCTCAAATGTCACCCCCTCTATTGTTTCAAGTATCTCTTTTTAAATATGTCATGGCATTTAACTCCACTTTACCTAAAATATTCCTTAATATGTTGCATAGTTTCCTTTTTTGATACATAAAAATGTGTCACTATGCATATTCCACTTACTCCTGAGGCATTCATCCTTTAAAAGGCACTCCATGGTATTTACTGAATGGGTGAACAAATGTTTCAATGAATGAATAGCTGCATAAGGGCAGAAATGCTCTCAAGAATTTGACCCTTGCAATGTACTGAGAACCTGCATTCATGAAATTCTAAATCATATTCAGCCCAAAGACACAAAGCTGCTTAGGCTGCCCTGGTGTTTCTTTCATACAGAGACAATGAATCATTCTGAATTACAGTGCGGAAGACCTTCCAGCAAATGCAAAATGCCCTAAAGGACACTCATCTTTCATTCTGTATTATATTTTTAAATGATAATTATTGTCGTAAATGTTCTTACCTGCGTTTCAGCTAGTAAGAAATTTTGGCTGCCTCAATAAAATGAAAGGTGCCAGATTGTTTACAGATGAATTAATCATGACATTATCCCCGGAACTTTTAAATTACCTCAATTATTTTGCATTTAGCATCACAAATAACCTGCGTATTAAACAAATGGAATCTTTTTTCCTTTTAATAATGATTAAATAGTTAACTATCACTACTTGAATAGTACTGTGACTGCAGTCAGTGGCTCCCAGGATGGATAAGTAATCTTGGTCTGTCATAGAATGTATGCTGTCCTTTCATAGACATCATCAATCTTTATGGAATTTGGGAACATTCATTTTCTTTAGGAGATCATCTATGGATTGATTGTCACATTTAGATGTGGTTGGCTGCCTAAACTGAGAACTCTGGAGATCAAAGTGAAGTAAGTCCACATTAAAGGATGCAGTGCTTAGACATCCTTGTGAAGCTGAAGACATGACTGGTCATTTTACGTCCAATTTAACTTCTCATACTCTTACAATATTTTAATTTAGTGATTGCTGTCTTTTTGATGTCTGGATCAAGTCAAAGTAGTGCCTCAAAAAGTTATTTCAAGCTACTTCTTTAAATTATACATGACCATACAATAAAGATTGGAATAGTTAAATTAATTAAATGTTACTTTCCAAAGAAGTATTATTCAACTTAGCCTGTTCATTTGATTTTGTTGCCTTTCATGTATTGTAAAATAATAGCTAAATCATTAACTTTCCCCAGTAATATTTCTTCTATTCTGTGATGCTTAATCACAAAGGCACACCACAAAGTGGGAAGTTGTAATATACAGCCCAATGTGTCTAGTGCCATGCATTTTCTTCTTTGTTAAATTTCGGTTTTGTTTTTATTTTTTATATGCAATGGAAGCTTAATAATTATTATCCTTAGACCCTGAATTTGTTCCAGCCTCCTTTTCTGCAAAGATGGTAGACTTATTAGAGGCAAGCAAGCAAGAGAGAGAGTAACTGGAAGTCATACCACAACAGAACAACTGGGCTTCTGGAAAGAAGTAACAAGCACAAGTCACAGTCAATAAGTCTTCCATACTTCAGTGGTACAGCTTCACTAGTGATATTGACAGTTTTGGGTGGGTCCAGAACTTTTTGTGACCTCCGTTTTCCTTTTATTCAGTCAGAGAAACTTTTTAAAAATGTCTTTCAAATGGAGACAGTCATACTGATTTCACAGCAGCTGTGCCAGTTTACACTGTCACCAGCACGGGAGGAGCATTCCCTTTACTCGCATCCTCTCCAGCATCAGCTGTCATCAGTGTCTGTAATCTTGGCCATTCTGACAGGTGTAAAACGAAATCTCAGAGTTGTTTTCTTTTTAATTATTATTATAATTTATTACTTTAAAAATACCGATCCAAATTCCCACTCCCTCCCCT
>LOEQ01009105.1:25765-39918 GCA_001685075.1 Bramus lutescens | reverse complement strand
CGGGCAAGCCTCTCCCAGCCCTTAAATAGGCCAGGGCCACCAACCCCGGATCGCCACATGGGCCCTGTCCATAGGTCCACGCAAACGTAAGCAGCTGATGATCATCACATGATCTTGGCCTTAGCCAAATATGGAGTTGTTTATCACAGTGAGCACTCACTTTCGGGATCGCCGAAGGGGGAAGCCAGCGCCATCTTTAAGGTGCGGCATCTCGCAGCTCACTACATGTTTCCAATTTCCAGGAGGATTTATATATGTTTTTTTTTGGGTTCAACTTATTTCGTAGATTCTCTAGGATCATAGGTTCAATGTCCTTTGTTTGTGCCTAGTATCCACTTATGAGTGAGTACATACCATATTCATTTTGGGGGGAGTCTGGGTTGCCTCACTCAGGATAGTGTTTTCTAATTCCATCCATTTTCATGCAAAATTCAAGATATTATTTTTTACAGCTGAGTGGAACTTTAATGTGTACATGTGCCAAGCTTTCTTTATCCATTCTTCCATTGAGGGGCATTTAGGTTATTTCCAGGTTCTGGCTATTACAAATAATCCTGCTATGAACATAGTTGAATGAATGTTTTTGTAGCAAGATTGAGCATCTTTTGGGTATATACCCAAGAGTGTTATTGCCAGATCCTAAGGTAGGTTGATTCCCAGTTTTCTGAGAAACTGCCACACTGATTTCTAAAGTGGTTGCACAAGTTTGCATTCTCACCAGCAATGGATGAGTGTTCCCCTTACTCTTACTCCACATCTACTCCAGCATAAGCTATCACTAGTGTTTTTTTTATCTTAACCATTCTGACAAGAGTAAGATGGTATCTCAGAGTTGTTTTGATTTGCATTTCCCTGGTAGCCAAGGAAGTTGAACATGTCCTTAAGTATTTTTTGGCCATTTGAAATTCTTCTGTTGAGAATTATCTATTTAGTTCAGAACACCACTTTTTAATTGGCATTTCATCAAGATTCAGAATTGTTTTGATTTGCATTTCTTTAATGGTTAAAGATGCTGAGCATTTCCCTAAATGTCTTTCAGGTATTTTAGATTCATCTGTTGAGAGTTTTCTGCTTCCGTTTGTACCCCATATTTTTATTGGCTTATTTGTTCTTTTGATGACCAGTTTCTTAAGATATTTGTATATTTTGGAGATCAGTCTTCTGTCCATGTGGGGTTGGTGAAAATCTTTTCCTATTCTGCAAGCTGCTTTTTTGTCCTTTTGACCATGTCCTTTGCTTTATAGAAGCTTCTCAGTTTCAGGAGAAAATTAGGGAACACTCTACCTGAAGACCCAGCAATATCACTTTTGGGTATATACCCAAAAGATGCTCAATCATACCACCAGGACATGTGCTTAACTATGTTCATAGTAGCATTATTTGTAATATCCAGAAACTGGAAACAACCTAAATGCCCCTCAATTGAAGAATGGATAAAGACGATGTAGTACATCTACACAATGGAGTAATACACAGTAGAAAAAAATGACATCTTGAAATTTGAAGGCAAATAGATGGATCTAAGAAACACCATATTGAGTGATGTAACCCATACCCATAAAGACAAATATAATAGGTACTCAGTCATAATTGGCTTTTAGACACAAAGAAAAGAAAAACCAGCCTATAACCCCAGAGAACTTAGACAACAAAGAGAACCCTAAGAGAGACATACATAGATGTAATCCACATGGGAAGTAGAAAAAGAGAGCATCTTCTAATTAAATTGTGAGAATAGAGAGCATAAGAGAGAGTAAAAGTGGAAGAGGGAGGAAAGGAGGGGGCAAGAAAAACATAGCTCAATAAAAACAATAGAGAAAGAATCAAAGGTATAGTAATATATAACATATTTTAAAAAATGAGACAGTCATCATTCTATATTTTCCCATCACACAAAGACTGAGCCACAAATAATAGAGCTAGTTTTCCTAGGACTTGACCATTACCACATATTTTCCAGCTACCCCTAAAGATGCTGTCACCCCTCCAAATAGCAGAAACAGTCTAGACAACAAAAATACCCACATTCTCACGAGGTGGGGTTGGTGGGTTTTGGTCATTTGGTGGGTTATAAATATTTTTAATCATTTTGTGGGGTTGGTTAAAAAATGTTATTGGTCATGGTCTGGAAAAATTACTAAACAAATCAGGTTGCAATCAGAAGATTTTTTGCTAAAAGAGAAAGGTGGGTATAGAAATAGAATAAATTATAGTTTATTGAATCTAACTTTAAACTAAAAAGAAATTATTAATCTCAAATATTTTACCTTGATATGGATTTTGTATGTTGATGTAAATATAATGTTAATTTTATTTTAACATACTGCATATATATTTCTACTCTTATTTGAGGTTTATTTCATTTTTTATTGATTTTTACTGAGCTCTACATTTTTCTCTGATCCCCTCCCTGCCTCACCCCTCCCTCCTTTAGCCCTACCCCCAAGGTCCCCATGCTCCCAATTTACTCAGGAGATCTTGTCTTTTCCTACTTCCCATGTAGATTAGATCTATATAAATATTTCTTAGTGTCCTCATTGTTGTCTAAATTCTCTGGGATTGGGATTTGTACGTTGGTTTTCTTTTCTTTTTGTTCAAAAACACTTATGAGTGAGTACATGTGATAATTGTCTTTCCATGTCTGGGTTACCGCACTCAAAATAATGTTTTCTAGCTATATTCATTTTCCTGCTAAATTCAAGATCTCATTTTTTTTCTGCTGGATAGTTTTCCATTGTGTAAATATACCACATTTTCCTTATCCATTCTTCAGTCGAGGGGCATTTAGGTTGTTTCCAGGTTCTAGCTATGAGAAACAATGCTGCTATGAACATAGTTATATGCAGCTCATTTTAAAATGTAGTGCAAAGTTCTTTCCCTTTAAGGTTATTATTGCAAACTGTTTAGCAGCTCATTTTAAAATGTAGTGCAAATTTCTATCCCTTAAAGGTTATTATTACAAACTGTTTAGGATAATTAAGAAATATAGGTTAGTAGTTTGTCATTTATAACCATATAAGGTATGTTTTAAATGTCAAACAGATACATTTTAGATAGATAAGTGGACTTCAAACACTTAAGAGACCTACAGAACATGGCATTTGAGATGTTTGATAACTAAAGGCTTTTCATGATAGTGGGACATGTTTGTTTGAGGCAGCACCAATAAATTCAGAGAAGATAAAGGGCATCAAAAACTTCCACTTGGAGTTTACTTTAATTTATAGCAAAGTTGGCCACTGGGCAAAGAAATCATACTTGCCTCGACTTCTTACAGTTTGCTTCCCAGATTGGACAAGCAAGACACATAAAAAAATGACTGGTGACTTTGCCAAGACAAGGTAGGACAGTCCTTCAAAATCCCTGCTTCCCATAAAAGCCTATTAGATCTTCTAGGCTTGTAAGCCAAAGACGGATGCTCCAACATTACAGAAGAACCTTGGGTGAGTATATAGGCAGCCAGCTGTTTTTGTCATTTCTGAAGTTTTTGAAGTTGTTTGCTCTGAACTCCCTCCTGACTCAGGTACTATATATCCTTCTTAGGTCTCTGGTGGAGGTGGAAGACTAGATAGTTAAACCATTTTCTTTTTTGGCTTTTTTATTTAAACAATCTTTTTTTCATTTTACATACCAATCCCACTTCTCTCTCTCACTCCTCTTCTCACTGCCCCCACCTTCCCCTCATTCCACCTTCCATCTAATCCTCAGAGCAGGTGAGGCCTCCCATGGGGAGTCAACAAAGTCTGTCACATCACTTGACGCAGGACCAAGACCCTCCCCACTGTATATAGGCTGATCAAAGTATCGCTAATAGGCAATGGCTCTGAAAAGCCAGTTCATGCACTAGGGATAAATAACTGATTCCACTGCAAGTGGCCCACACATTGCTCAAGCCACACAAACATCACCCACATACAGAGGGCTTAGTTTGGCACTATGCAGGTTCCATGGCTGTCAGTCAGGAGTCAGTACAGTAAGCTCCTACTAGCTCAAGTCTGACTTTTCTTCACTCTTTCTATAGTAGTTATGGTTATTGCATATGACACAAAAGTTTGTGAATTTTAAGCACGTTATCACTTGATTCCTTGCTTCTAATTAAGATGTGGACTTCACAAAAGTTCCATTCTGTTATCATCTCGATTTTTCTCATATATGACTACATGGCCCTACTTGGTTGTCAATTATATAATTCTTTTCTCTATGCAATATAATCTTCTCTTACAAAAGACAACTACTTAGATTGTGGTATCTGCCGTCCATGAGCTCAACATGCAATCAGGATGAAAATTCCCTAATTCCACTCCTGACTTTCCTGGTCTATTATGTATATGTGTAACTACCTACTCAAGAGGTATGTCAATTAGATGTCTCTTACACAGCTCCAAAACTGACAGGCAGGCTGAAATCATGTTAGACAAGCCAGTTCTCTGGTGTCCTTTAGGCTACAAGTTACATAGTCATCTGCACAGTTACATAAATGAGAAATTTGCAAGGAATAATTTGAATGAAGCTCTGTAATCATTTAATACCAATACCTGTTGATTCTAACTCAAAATGAATCCTCAATCTGGCCATTTGCCTGCTCCTGTATTAGCATCCAAATATATAACATTTATGTTCATAAATGAAACCATTGCCTAGTTCTCTTGATAATTTACGGCATCAATTTATGGATCAGTATTTTAAAGAAAACAACACAATAAATTATGTGAAAAAAGCAAACTAATAAATTATAGCAGAGTAACAAAGTAAATAAAAGGAAGGCAAGATGACTCAGAAGGTAAAAGTTTGTTCTGTGCAATCCTAGTAACCCAAGTTCAATTTATGGAAACCACAAAGAGTCAGGAGTAGAAAACTGACTCCCATAAAGTTTTCTGGTCTCTAAGCATATGCCATGGTGTATTGCACCCTCCAGACATACACACATATGCATTCGAGTGCACACATGCAAATATTCACAGAGAGATTATTATAATAAATTAAAGTTAAAAAGAAAAATTGTGCAGATTTTTAAAGATTTTTCATTGAAATTTTATTTATATAGACACATATGTATCTCTATGTGCAATACAGTTTCTATTCTGAATAATCATAAACAAACTAGAACACACTGTCCCAACTAATTAGCTCTCTTTTGTGTCTTTCTAATCTTTAAACTACTTAAAATTTTGTAGTAATAATCTTCAAAATTTTTGTATAGATTACATTATTTCCTCACTGTACTGGTAACTTACTTATTGCTGTGACCAAATATCCAAAATGAAGAAACTCATGGAAGGTGAAGTGTTAGAGCTCTTTGTTTATTGGGTGAAATTCACAGCAGAGAGAAAGTCATGTGGAAGGAGTATGAAGCTGCTTGCTCACATCCCCATAGATTAGGAAGCAGTGCATTAACAAAACTCTATCAGGATCTAAAATCTTCAAACCTACCTGTCAAAACCCACCTTTTCTAGCAGAGTTCTAGCTGCTAAAGGTAAAACACCTTTCAAAATCAATAAATATTGATGTGGGATACCCTTCGGTATATGTGTTGCTTTTATTGTAAGCCACAGCCTCGTGGCAATACACAGATTAGTAGAATTGGGTTTATTCAAGATGTAAGAGCTAGCTAGAAATATGCCTGAGTCATTTGCTGAACAGTGTTGTACTTAATATAGTGTCTGTGTGATTATTCTAGCCTAGGCAGCTATGAAACAAACAAGCAGTCTCCACCTACAGAATCTCCCCAGAGTGGGGCAAATACATCCATATAAAATATGAGAGAGTTTGGGAACGAATTCTAGACACAAGAGAACAGAGTTAAGCACAGCTTCTTGGTAGACACATTTTTTTTCAGATAAGCTCTGCTTGCTGGCAGCGAGCAAAGGTGTGGCTTCTTAAGAGAAGACTTCCTGACTCAACATTAGCAGCAAAATCTGTGACTTCATTAAGAGACGGCCTCCTGACTCTTGCTGGCATAATGAACTCTGGCTCTTTTCCATTATAGATGCATTTAAATGGAGTTTGTGGACAGCATGTTACAAAATGCTTAGTGGTGACACAGACCTGCAGGATTTCTGGAGATGGGGTGGTGAGCATGGCTTGTAGAGGCAGTGAACATGTCTTTGCCATATTGGACTGAGTGGAGCAAACAGGCAGGGTTGCAGAGTTGCCCTAGCCATGCCAGCTTAACATATTTTTTTAAAAAGTGATTATAGATGCATAGTAAAGACAGATTCAGATGAAAAAAAAAACCTCTGAATTGGTGACAGTGTTGAGTAAATGTACATAGACATGAGCAGAGAGCAGTAAGAGCATAGAAATTTATAAAAAGAAGCAAAGTCTTTAAAAAAGACAAGGAAAGTTAGTTAAAAGGGTAGATAGTTATAGATTAAAGAAGTAAAGAAAAATAAGACACTTCATGGAAAATACACAGACAGTCTGGATTATTCATGCTATTGTGTTTCCTTTGAATAGTTTGACTAACAGAAAAACATTTGATTTGGGGGACTACTAAGTCAAATCAACATAAAAGTATCTTGCCTCAAAATTTGGTTCTAAGGATATGTTACTTTGGAAAAAGAGTCTCTGTTTTTGTTTCCACAGAAGATGAGAACCTGTGAACTTCTTCCTGGCTAATGTGGTTTGATGGAACAAGACTCCCTGAAAGGTCTTTCTGAACCCTAAAAAATATTTCATCCAACACACAGTAGGAAGCAGTTTAGAGAAAACTATGCCCAAATTCCCAAAATGATTTTTATATGTTTATTTTAATTTAAAGGGGGTTGTTTAATGGTCACAGTCAACTTAAAAATAAGGTTGATATGATATAGAGATAAATACTTAGTATTTGTGCGCATCTTGGTCTATGGATACACATTTATGGTTGATTTTGTTATACTGTCNTATATATATATGTTGTTTTTAAGGTATTGTGTGTAGCCCATTTAACATTGTAAATTATAGTTAGGAATATAGGTTAAGTCATCTATAATAATAAAACTACTAATGTTATGTTACTAGATGTACAGAGATATATTTCAGATGGATAAATATTCTTCAGACCTTTCAAAGACCTACAGAACATGGCATTTAAAATGGTTTAAGAACTTAGACTTTTCTTAAAAGTGAGACATGTCTGCTTCTGGCAGCACCTATTACTTCTGAGAAGTTGATGGGCATTGAAAAAACTTTCTATGGAATTTGACTTAATTATGATAAGGTTATCCATTTGGGCAAGAAACTGACTTTGCCAGAACCACCTTATGGTATACTGTATGAACTGAACAGTGACTGACAAGCTGCCAAGATAGGCAAAATAGCCTTTCAAATTTCCTGCTTCATAAAAAAGTCTGCTAGATACTATTGTCCTGTAGGTTAAAAATGGATGCCCCAATGTTATAAAAGAACTTTGGGTGACTGTCCAGGAAGGAAGATGTCTCTGTCAGTTCTAAAGTTTTGGAAGTTGCTTACACTAAACTTCCTGTTTCCTTAGATAATATTATATCCTTCTTGGGTCTTTGAAGAGTTAAGACAGATAGTTAAAGTTTTCCCTACTTATGAAAAAAGAAAAATTATATATTAAACTTTAGACTAGCAAAGAAATATTATAACTATATACCTTGCTTAATGACTGTTTTGTATATGTAATGTTACTATGTTAAAGTTAAAATGTTCATTTTTAATTAGATAGAAAAGGGGAGATGATATGGGATGTTCTTCTGTGTGTGTGTTGCTTTTTTCATTGATGATTAAAGTTGTTTGTGTCAAAGGCTTAGCAGAGTAAAGAGGGAGATACAAGAGAGAGAGAGAGAGAGAGAGAGAGAGAATAGGCAGAGTCAAGGAGACACCATGTAGGTGCAGAAGAAGAACCCAGAAACTTTCCTTTAAGCCACAGCCTCGTGACAATACACAAATTAATAGAGATGGGTTAATACAAGATGTAAGGAATAACTAGAAATATGCCTAAGTCATCAGCTGAACATTATCATAATGAATATAGTTTCTGTGTGATTATTTGTGTCTCGGCAGCCAGCAAACGAATGAGCAGTCTCCACCATGAATAGATCCAGCTTCCAATGCATCAACCTGTGGAAGATAGTTAATATTCAAATGCAATGATTGCTTAAACATAGTTCTTTTCTAGTGTCTTTCAGATAAAATTCAAAGCTGAAAACACAACACATTGGGTTCTGTTCCCCCAAATATCCTCTCACTTTTCTGCAACTTATGAAACAGTATAGATCACTGTTTGTGATCCAGATGTATGTATAGTTTTCTAGATCTTCAGAAATTCTTTCTGCTCTATCTTCTCTTCTTCTCCTTGAGAGATAGTACCCATCTTTTACACACACACACACACACACACACACACACACACATCTTCCAGTTCTGAATGTTTCAGTTTCCATATCATTTATGCCTCCAAGTTAATTGACTAGACTTCATACTGCTATGAGTTATGGTAAGGAACTTTTCTACATGATACACTACTGTAAAATCAGCCTGTACCTTGACCACATGGACTGTTTTACCTGAGGACTGCTAAGTTTCCTTAGGGAATAGTTGCTATCTTATTTTCTAGGTCAACTAATTAACACAATTAGCATTTAGTTGGCATAGACTGAGTAGATAAATATAGAATACATCAAAATCTACAAAACAGAACTTGAGGAAGGAAGAGGAAGAGGTGTGTATGTGTGTCCTTCTGTACAGTGATTAAGAAGTCTTGTTGTGTTTAATTATTTTCTACCTATGAGGAAATATACATGTGTTATATTTCATTCAATTCTATATTTACTTTGGTTCTTTCTTTTGGAAAGATTGCATGTTTTTATTTATCATAATGTAAAATAGTTTGAGCAAGACATTTGAAATTCATAAATGTCTTTTTGTCTATCAATCATCATCAATTGATATTGCCTAAAAGCAGAGCCTCAAATAAACTCACAAGGTTTATCTGGTGATTTCAAGAAGCCACCATGAGTGAAGAGGGAAAGAAAAAGATCCAGCCTTAAGACTGGGGCTGTAACTCAGTCTTAAAGACCTTAGCCAAAATGCAGGAGGCATGTCAATTCTCAACACTGCCAAAAAAATGAAAATGAGGGAGGGAGGAAAGGAATGAGAGATACAGAAAGTCAATATTAGAAGATAGTACCATAATTGCCATTGTGGAAGTTTCTGAAATTAACAGACACATCTTTCAGAAGTATATAGGTCAAAATGGCATGCTGGGCCTTTCTCAACTATCTCCAGTATCACAGAAGATAGAGTTCTTTTGGACTCAGCAGCAACTGGGGTCTCAGACAAAGCCAGAACAACTCAGGGAATAACCTCTAAGTGGAACACTGAATCCTACTACCAGGGATCATTCTGGACTCAAGACACTATGCTGGAAATACTCAAGCAACTGTCAACTTTCTGAAGATCCAATAGTCACCATGCAAGCACAACCAGCCTCCAATCTCAGTCAATGGCAGCACATAGCACTGACAGTGAAGTTCTTTACAAAGTGGTAGACTGCCACGATTCTTATTATTCCTCTTCTTTAAGCACTGTTTTTGTGAACGGCCAAAATAGTTCCTCTGAAAACATAATGCTTGTATTTATCTTTCCTCCATGAAACAGTTTTTCTGTAATGTCGTTGATGTTCTCTCAGGTCCTTTTGCTGATTCTTCTCACATTTAAAACTAAAACTTACAAGGAAGACACAGGCTCACTGTTTCTGATTCTCCTCTGTTGTTTTCATTGCAACCTAATGTTAGCTCGGCATATCTACCATATTCTAATGTTGTTTCGCTTTGCTTTTTAAGTTCTTTCTTCAGTGCCTGCATTTCACAAGCTCGTAATTATCAAAAGCACATTTTGAGGGGCTGGAGAGATGGCTCAGTGGTTAAGAGCTTTGCCTGCCCTTCCAAAGGTCTGAGTTCAATTACCAGCAACCACATGGTGCCTCACAACCATCTGTAATGAGGTCTGGTGCCCTCTTCTGGCCTGCAGACATACACACAGACATAATATTGTATGCATAATAAATACATTTTTTTATAAAAGCACATTTTCCCTAAGTGCTTTATAAGGCACAAGAAAGAAATGCAGTAAGTATAACTAACCAAGAATCTGTGGATTTCAGATGTCCTGTCCTGCGGATCTGCTTAATTTTACTAGAACTAAGGTACCACTGCTTATAGAACACAGCCACAAGAAAAGAGGGGAGGTCTATGAACACAAGAACAGATGAAGGTCTATCTATGAGCACAAGAACAGAGGGAGGTCTATGAGCACACGAAAAGAGGAAGGTCTATCTATGAGCACAGGAAAAGAGGAAGGTCTATCTATGAGCACAGGAACAGAGGGAAGGTCTATGAGCACAGGAACAGAGGAAGTTCTGTGAGCACAGGAACAGAGGAAGTTCTGTGAGCACAGGAACAGAGGAAGGTCTATGAGCACAGGAATAGAGGAAGGTCTATGAGCACAGGAACAGAGAAAAAGTCTATGACCAGGTTTCAGCACATACATCACCTCCTGACCAAGATCCCAAAGGCCATCAGATTCCCAATTTCAGAAAAAAATTCAAGCAAAAAATAGCAGTGCACAGTCACTTTTGTCCCAAAAATTACCACTTCAATCATCAACAAGAATTAAAGATTCAAGCTTTATCAGTCGAAATGATGGTCATACAAACAATTTATAGCAACTCTATTTTAGTTTTTAAAGTGAAATCAGTGAGGACTCAGAAAACTTATTTTATCTGGTTTGACTTCTATCTATTCCAAAGGAAAAGAAATCAAAAATGATGCAAAAGTTGCTGGCCAATTGGGAAACAAAAAACTGCTTTAAGAAAAGCACCTCTGCTAGTCACACCTACCTTGGTTGTGATGAATAGGTTGCCTTGTTTACAGAAGCTATTCTCACCAGCTTTAAAATATTAATTATATTCCAATATGTCATGTGTGAGTTCTATCCTAAGCCAAAAAAAATTTTAAAGCTTGTACAAAAACATGTGTACATGTATAAATTCTGGTCATTTGCTAAAATAGTTTTGCTATTTCTAAGATATAAACTTATGGTTAATTATGTTTGTACAGCATTGGAATTACAACTAACAAAGGACTTTTGATGTGTGTGAAAGCATACTCAAGAAGCAGAGCTAGGTCAACATTAATAGTATTGTCATGATTTATTAATGTAATGTATTGAGGGTTCATTAGAAGTCTTCTATGCAGCCTCTGTCATTAATCAACAAATATTTAATCAACAGTAGTTAGGTATGTGTATGTATCTCTTCTACTATAAAATAGTCTAAGAATGAGAAGTCAGCCAGATTGTGCTAGATAGAAGACTAATTGGACAGTTTGAATATTTATCTAGCATTTACACACTGTGCAACTTTAAAAAGAAAAAAACATGATTGGATGACACAATGGCATATGGATAATTTTAAGATGGATTCCTAAAACATGATGAGAGTGCCAGCTTACAAAATTATTTCACGCTGATTTATCTGCCAAAGTATTTTCAGATGGTCTACATCAATAAAATATCTTCTCTCTTTGCTGGCAAACGATTGCCTTACATTTAAACCGGAATGTATGTTATGAACTGGTAACCGTGTATACCCAGCCCAGATTATCCAGCCTGCCCCAGACTACCTGGCCAGTTCCTGCAGGGAATAAAGACACATTCTGGTGTTGCCCCTTTATATTTGCCTCCTTCTAGCTGCATTTCTTGGGTTGAACCCTTGACTTTGCAACTCCTTGACTATAGAATGGAAAATGAGTCAGCTCACAAAGCAAGACAATATGCAAGTACTTTCCATGAACCTCATCATACAATGAGCTCTTTCTAGTCCCTAGAGTAGAAATACAAGATAAACTGTAACCTTCAAAACTATTAAAAGAGAAATAGTATGTAAGTGGACTAAAATTGTCTATGTAATATTTTACAATTTTTATACTGTCTTGAGGTAAAATATGGAAATTTTAGAAGTCATTCTGAGTAATATCTCTATGGAGTTCTGCACCTCTCCTCCTTCATTCATAAAAAATTCTATTTATTTATTTGTGGCCTGGCCAAGAGAAAGTCAATTCACTCCAACTTAGGTCAATAAATCTTTAAAAATCCTTCCATTTGACAAAACAAGTAACACCATATGTTAAAGGGGAGTTGTATGTGCAACATTTTATAAAAATCAAATTCCATTGAATAAATGATTTCTCCACTTCAATCTTCACTTATACTGAGATTTGTTTTCACAATCCTAAATATGTATCCATTTGAATAACGTTTGCAATTTGGCAAATACAAAGATTTGAGAAGCAGTATTAGGATTCAGGATCCTGTCTTCCATCTTGATTATAGGCTCCATCATCAAACCCATGCACAAACTATAGTTAATAAACAGAATTATATACATGAAAATATTGGAAGTCTAAATGCACCTGTCTCATAATATCTCCCTCTTACAGTTAATGGTATAAAAATTCAGGATTAAAGATCAAAATCTATAAATCACAAATAAATGATGCCCGGTTTTCCCCTTAAATATTTTTTTCTGAAATGGCAAAGAGTAACAGTACACTTGATCAATCTCTCATGCCTAAGGCTAAGCACATTTGTTTCCAAGAATGTATATAACTTTAATATTCTGCAAAAGGTCATTAATTTTCTCCACAGGTATTTGAGAGTACAGCTATCACTGGGCTAATAAGCAAGGGAAATTTAGTAGACTAATTTAATTTTTATCTGAATGAGGAGAAAAAATAGAGCAGATAGGTAGTCCAGAGGTCTGTGAAATTCAAGCATCCTCAACTTAAGGATTTTTATTGATGATGGTGCTAAAAAGGAAAAGGTTGTAACTAAGCAACATTTCCCAAGGAAACTGTTATGATTAGAGCCTGAAGTCCCTGAGCTATATTCAGCTGTGATATATCTGAAGTTTAGAATAAGTAATTTTTGTCTGAGTTTGCAGCCTGGGAAATAAAAGTCTCAACGTTTACGTAGGAGAAACAGGAGAAAAGCAAAAGAAGAGGAAGGCACGAGGAGAAAGGGAGTAGGAAGACAGGTTTAAAGTTGCATGAATCATCTCTTCTGAAATGCTGGCCTGGCATTAAAACCTTTTCTTTTGATTTTCTGAAACAGTGTTTCTCTGTGCAATAGCCCTCGCTGTCCTGGAACTCATGCTGTAGACAAGGCTGGACTTGAACTCACAGAGATCCACCCGCATTTCTATCCACACGTCTTTTCTGTTTAGACCATTTCCTTGGGTATCCAAGTTCTGATTAATGACGTCCAATGCCGGTGTCAGATTTTAATCTACAAACCATACAGAACATGTAATTAAAAGACAGGCATTCAAAGCATAAACATTAGTGCCTATAAAATAATAGCATAATTTTAAGAAAAATGATCAAACTGGATGCTCACACAGAGGAAAATACCAAGAATAGAAGATGACATAGCCCATAAGCTACTTATCGGGTCATTCAGTTCATTGCCTTTTGGTAATATTTAAGTGCTTGATCTCCCCCACACTCTATCATGACAGTTCAGTCAGTTTCTTCCTATGTTCACCAAACACTGCGGCCACTCTCAGAGTCACCCTGTTGGTATTTATTTTTATTTGTTTGCTTCTACTGTGGTTACAATGCCCAGAAAGGCAGGAATGTCTTTTTGTAGAGGTAGGTGAGGGACAATGATTAGTAAAAATGGACCAGGAGAAGTCTCATTGATGTATACTTCCTGTGAATTAACTAGGTCAAAGGACTGACTTAAAAATTGAATTAACTGGCTAATCAGGCTGACAGAAGATCAAGCCAGACATTTCAAAGCCTTGTAGAAAAAAAAATTAATTACATCATATTACAGTTTATCAAAGGCTACTGATACAAATAATAGTTCGAGATCACTGAGCACCAATGTTTTTATCATCCAAAGGGCCGAGACCCTGTTGTCTATAACTCAAACATTTGAAGACTATCTTTATCTATGAAATAAACTTTATTTGTTTAATAATGATTTATCACTTTTATTAACCAAATATACTTATAATTGCTAATCAGAATTTCTTTTTTAGGGTATAATCAGAATATATTATATGAAAAATCTATTTTCCTCTTTTCCATTCTTTTTTTATACTTTTTTATTAAAAATTTCCACCTCCTCCCATTTCCCTC
>LOEQ01009105.1:7611-19137 GCA_001685075.1 Bramus lutescens | reverse complement strand
GAGTCAAGACTCTTGCCAACCCTAAAATGGGTCCCTTCACCAAGATATCTACTTCTCTGCTCCCACAACTATCCTTCCTCTATCCCAACTGTCCCAACCCCCGAAGATCTCCCCTTCCTCCCCTTCTCACTTCCCTCTCCCCATCTCCCCTTACCCCACCCCACCCCCACCCCCAAGCTCCTAACTTTTGCCTGGGAATCTTGCCTACTTCCAATATTTAGGAGGATAACTGAATGTTTTTCTTTGGGTTCACCTTCCTAATTAGCTTCTCTAGGATCATGAATTATAGGATGAATTACCTTTATTAGGTATTTTCATGTTTCTTTTTCTCCCAGTTTTTGTTATATGATTTAGAATTTCTGTATTTTTTGAAAAATAGAGATTTTCTTTTCAGAAGTAGTTTGTGTAATTTTCAAAATCTACAGGATTTTTATTGTTTTTATTGAACTTATTTTTCTCCACTATCCTCACTTCCTCCCCACCCCCTTTTACCCTTTCCTGTTGCAGAAGAGTGGGGCCCTTTGTTCCATCCCAGCCACCCTGCTAGCTTATACCCGAAATAACCACACAGAAACTGTATTAATTAAACTACTGTTTGGCCCATTAGCTCTATCTAGCCTCTTACTGGCTAACTCTCAAATCTTGATTTAACCCATTTTTATTAATCTGTATATCATCAGGAAAGATTCAGCATGTCTGATTCTGGTAGCTCCATGGCAGTTCTCTTACTCTGATTTCTTTCTCCCAGAATTTAGTTCTTTCTTCTCCACCTACCTAAGTTCCACCCTATCAACTAGGCCAAGGCAGTTTCCCAATGAAAGCAACACACAAACAAAAGAACCTCTTACACCACTCTCCCATGATTCCCACACTCCCATTTTATTCAGGCAATCTTGTCTTTTTCTACTCCCCATGTAGATTAGGTCCATGTCTCTCTTGGGGTCATCTTCATTTTCTAGGTTCTCTGGTGTCCTGAACAGTAGGCTGTTTTTTCTTTGCTTTATGTTTAAAACCCACTTATGCATGAGTGATTACATATTATGCTTGTCTTTCTGGGTCTAGGCTACCTCAATCACTGTGATGTTTTCTAGATCCATCCATTTGCCTGAAAATTTCAAGATGTCATTATTTTTCCCTATATAGTACTGGAGAGGATTTGGGGTAAAAGGAACATTCTTCCATTGTTGGTGGGGTGCAACCTGATACAACTGCTAAGTTATAAAAGACAATTAATTCTAAGCTATAAAATTTCAGTTTTGCTATCACTG
Source organism: Bramus lutescens (assembly GCA_001685075.1). Taxonomy (NCBI): domain Eukaryota; kingdom Metazoa; phylum Chordata; class Mammalia; order Rodentia; family Cricetidae; genus Bramus; species Bramus lutescens. The sequence continues at coordinate 17,869 of LOEQ01009105.1, read as the reverse complement.
AATGAAATCGTAATCTTTCTATTTATCTTAATTTTTAGAATGGAGAGATTTAATGTTTCAAACAGCCCAAAAAGTCTTTGGATAGACATTATATAGAAATCCTAAATATTTTGGACATATACTTATACACTTTTACTGGGGAGAAGTAAGACTTGCATTGAACTTTTGAAAGCACATTCTTAGATGTTTTCTCCATGTAAAAGTAGGAGGTAATTAAAAATTACTCATCATAAAAGAGAAGTTGCCTAAAAGAACAAAAGGATGAAATAAAGTTTTATGAAATAGATTGTCAGGCAAGACAACATCATTTCTATCCATAACCTCCTTGCTCCATTTTAAGAAGCTTTCCCTTTGGACTGATCACAGCATACTAATTTAATTTTAACCACCACTTCCTTTGCCAATATTATTGCATCCTATAATATTTATTACCCATCTAACTCTGGCTTATTGTTGACTTGGGTTTCTGTCCTGCCTGGTTCCACAGTGGTTCAGTCCCAAAGAAACACATAGAGGTCTACATTAATTATAAACTGATTGGCCTGCTAGCTTGGGCTTCTTACTAACAAGTGACAGGATAAAAGCCCATTGTCTCACAGCATTCACAGGGTACTTCAGTCTCTGCTGTGCCCAAGTTGAGACCACCAGAGAGACCACTTGAATCCAATCAAGTCAAGAATGCAAAAGCAAGGCTTCTTTCCATGCACATATAGTCCAGCTAGCTGGAAGCTCAAAGTGGGGAGAGCTCCCGTTCCTCATTTGGGGTTAACATATATTGGCAAAAAACACAAGCCAGGTTTACTTAGAGTCAAGGGGGTTGGTTTTGCTAGATACAGGGGATGGACTACTGCATATCCTCTTCACCCTGTAAATAGCTACTTCTGCATCTGTGCATGCCCCCCTGCCCTCCCTCTGTGCAGTTACTCCTGCTTCTGTCTAAACCACAATTCTGGGTGTCGACAGGGGTCTAACTTCTAGGAACATTTTGTGCTTTATACTTTCGCAGAGGTTGCTGTTTTAACCTAGCTCTTGATGTTGCAATGTTTCTTGAATCCAGTACCTTAACCAGCTCCTGATCAAGCAAAGTTTCTTTAAATTTTTTGTGTCCTTACAGTCATGACTTTATCATAATTCTAAATTTTCTTTGGTTCCCCTAAGATTATCAATGTACCCAATCAGCAAGAATTAGCCTAGAAAGCTATGACCACATTCCCAAAAAATGGACTATGGATATTTCCCTTTGTTTAATATGTTGGTTACAAGTTGTTATGGATAATGGTCAGGTAAAAGGCTAAACAAAGGATATTAGATTGAGAGTTCTTGTTTAAAAAGGCAGGGGGAGTGCTGTGGGAGAAGGGACTTTTATCGTGTCATTTGTATTACTTTTAATAAAATTCTGATTTTCCAGTAGCCAGGAAGGAAGTAGAGGTAAGGCAAAGAGGATTCTGGGAGGACTGAAGTTTCACTCTGTAGTCATCACCAGGACACAGAGGAAGCCAGACACAGAGCAAGCAAGATGTGACTCCCTCCTCGAAAAAGGTGTAAAGCCTTGTGGTTAACACAGAGAGTAATTATGGGCTAATATAAGTTATAAGAGTTAATAAGAAGCCTGAGCTAATAGGCCAATCTGTTTATAATTAATATAGACCTCTGTGTATTTCTTTGGGACTGAACGATTGTGGGACCAGGTAGTACAGAAACCACAATCAAGAGTCTATATAAAAGGAGAGACTGGAAGAAAAAGTTCCATATTTCCTATTATCTTTTATAAACCATAAAGTTGATCTAGTAAAAAGAAAAGCAATTCATTCAAATTGTCATGAATGTTTTTGTGAGCAGAATGGCTATGTGGTGTATTAGTCATAAATGACTCAGAAGGATAAGGCTTATGTTGCAGTTTTAAAGTTAAAGGAAGGCTTATGATCTCATCTTTTTCCAGAGATTCTAATGAGCAAGAAATTATTAGACACCAGTCATCATTATTTTTACTAAGAACACACTAGAGGAACCTCCAGTAACCCAGAATATCAACTTCCACCTGAGCTACAGAGATAGGATGAATGAAGGAACAAACAATTTTATCCAGGCATATTTGAGCACTCTTTGCTTTGGGAGAAAATCTATAACAGAGTTAGCAATGGAGTAAAATTGACTCATAGAAGGAAGTTGTCCATTAGCAGTTGACTATTCCAGAGAATATGTTCATAGAATTTACAGAAAAGCATAAGTCAATTCATAATGCTGACCCTCTGCTATTAATGAACATTCAGGAAGAAAAGAGAAATTCTGTCATTCTTTTTTTATTTAGTTCATTTGTTCTAAATCAAAGGAAAATGGGAGACCATAAAGCATCTTAAAAATGTAAAAAAAACAGAAGAAATGGATTAATATTACAATAAAAGGTTAACTAAAATATTTTGTGAATAAAGTGTATACTAAAATGTTTCTAAAATATGTATAAATAACAAATACATAGATTAAAAATGCAAAAATGATTATAAGTGTTTTTATTTTTGAAAAGAACATTATTACCTTTATTTAGGAATTTTAAATATATTGGTTAAGTTATATTTCTTTGGAGCCTGTATTGATTCTGAATTTTTGTGTATGTATGAGTGAATTCACAAATATACTGAACTATATTTAACTTATCCATAAAAATCATGACAACATTAAGTAATTAATGCTTGTAGGTTAGTATGAGTGAATGCCATTTAAGTCAAATGTTAAATGTGAAGTAACTAATGATAAAAAAGAAAGTGGGGCTGCCCAAATTCTTCTCATGAACATGGTCATATTTATCAACAGCAGACCCACTTCTGGTATCAATTTTCTGTATACTATTTCGTCTTATTGATAATAAGGTGACAAAATACGTGATAAAAGCAATTTAAGAATGGAATAGGGTTTCGGCTCATAGCTTGAGGGCATATCATAGTAGGTATGGCATAGGTGTGAGAGCACAAGACAATTGGTTTTATACATTCTGCATGCAGGAAGTATAGAGAAATGAATACTTATTCTTAGCTTTATTTCTTCTTTTTATTCCATCTTCAACCTTAGCCCAAGGAATGGTGTCACCTACATTCAGGGACAGTTTTTAGGTATCAATAACCCAACCTAGAAATTTCTTTATGGGCTTGGCCCAGAAGTTTATTTCCTGGTAAATGAAGATCCTGCCAACCGGACACCTAATTTTAACCATCACAATGGGTGTAAAGAAAGTAGTGATTAACTTAGTTAAGAAAATTTACCCATAAAACTGGGATCATGTCCCTCCATTTCCCAACAGCATTCCAGAAATTGATTCCTCATACTCTTCCCTGTCAGAGGTGAAGATTCTGTACATTCATCAAGCATGGACTTAGAGTCACCAAAAATCAGTAGCCACATTCTCTTCTTCTTTCTTTCAGTTGGGCCACTTGAGACCAAAGTGATGAATTTCCTGTGATGATTTATCATAGATTCACATATTAGGCAATACATTCTTATTCTTAATATTACTTAACCATGAGTCTGTTTTCAGCAATGGCGTAGGCAATGACATTTGTGGCTACTTCTCATTAACAGAGAGATCAAAATTGTTGGAGAAATAGATACCCATCCTCTTGTCCTTTTCTCAATATATGTTGGTTAATGTTATTGCAAATATTCCCCCTTTTAACCATATTCCCTGTTTTTAAATCACATTCTACTTAAGTGTGAGAAACTCAACACGAAATAGTTTTAGTCATGAGTCGATGTATTTATCTCTCGGAACTGAAGGGTAATTGAAGAAATCTGACTTCAGGCCCAACAAATCCCATTGGCCAGAAACTCCTTGTCTCCCCCCTGGCCAAGCTCTTGTTTTGCCTTTCTTCCACTCCCTGCAACTTAGCTTTTTTCTAGTCTGTATTGGCATCATTTCCAAACATTCTCTTTTTCAGAAGAAATGCATTAGATTCCAGGTTTACGGATTGCCAGAAGCGTGTTTTTTAACAAACCATTGCAGCAGGGAGAGATGGTTGAAACTGATTATCAAAAACACTGAGCTTATTTACAGGCTCAACAACAATGCACCCACAGTGAAACAGAAAAGAAAAGACAAATAACCTGTGGGTTTTATTACATCTTAAGTGATTAACAAGCTCTGCTTTTATGAATCCTAACTAAGTCTCAGATTATTCTTACTTTATGACAAGATTTCAGGCATATTAAAATTTACTCTAACATAGTGTTATAAAAAAAACAAAAGGAAAACCCTCAGGGCACTTCTGAACATGCTTTTCTTCATTTTCAGACAGGAGGAATCATGAGCAACAGCAAGCAGTGCTAAAAGGCAAAGAACAAAGAGAAGGGTGACTGTGCATTGGAATATATTATACCAAAAATTCAAAAGAGAACTATGATTCTGCACTTTGAATGGCTGTATTTTTTAAATTAATTCAACTACACTACTATAAAGGGAAGTACCAAAACTGAAATAACTTAAAAAATAATACATATAATTATGCCTAGGATTCATTCTTGAAAGAGGATAATTACTCCCGTCTCTGAGAATTGCAAACATAAGGACTTCTAAGGAAACAGCAAAAAGTCATCTGAGGTTTATACTTCAGTATGTGTATACCTGATATATATGGAGCATATTTCAAGAAATTGTTGTCAACAACTCACATTGGAAGATGTCCCTTGTGATCACTGGATACTAAAGAACACATCAGGCAAAAATAGGACTAGGCTGACCATATATGTAGTGCAGTTACCAATTATTGATAATCACAATTTAGACATCTCTCAGATAATGTAACATTATACACATACACAACAGACATTATTTAAAAAGATAGTAGATCCATGTGAACTTTTCTTTGAGCAAAGCTTTTCATGCTGAAACCAAAGTAGAGAATATTTACAGAGGGATTTATCCAGATCTGGAGATGAAAGCATTTCAAGAGAAGAATAATGTGTGAGAACTTACGGGCTCATGAGCTGTGTCAGAAAGGATTTCTTCTTTCTTATCTTAGTGTCTCCATCCACATAGAGAAAGTTGCACCAGCAAAACATTCCTTACATCCTTTAGCTCAATTGCTCCTCTTCAAAGAGGAAGGGATAAATTAATAATTCTGTTCATCCTCTTGTCTTTTATGTATTTATATTTATGAGAGCAGCTCTGTAGCTACCTGCTTGAAGGGATACCTTGTATTCTTCTTTTCTTTCTTATGGTATAAAGCTTATAAGAACATATTTTTTTTCCATTTTAGAAAACTGGTTTGAAGTCTGTGAGAGTGGTAGTTTAAATTCAAGGAAATGCTAAGATTGGGTACACTGAGAACTGAAGCTTGAAAACAAACACATTAAACAAAAATAATGAGAATAATGTATGTGGCAGAGCCTTGATGAAGAGTTTTAACTCTATTAAGGAAGGGCATGTGGCCAGTTTAATGGGTGGAGCTTGTAGTTTTGCATCATGGCTGCATTCTTGTAATTGTTAACTTCTAAGCCTTGGATTATAAGCCACATAAGAGATCATTTTATTTCAAAGGTATGAGGCCATATTTCACTGGCCTGTATTTGAGAGAATATGCATGGTTCTCAAAGACAGTATTAGCCTCTTAAAAACTGAAGCCTCCTAAGCTGAGCACATCTCAAGCCTTACGTTAACACTGATCCAGATCTTCATGAGGCAGGTTAGTGCATCATAATAAATGAGTTTGGATGAGTTTAGATCTTATTGCTTTGGGGAGGAATACAACTTGCTATTTTATAACACAAGACAATTGTGTTCTGGGTAAACTAGAAGAATTTAATATGTACAACTACAAATCGCTAGTTCCAAGCCTCAGGGGATAATATTGGATAAGCAACTTCCAATATTTTTCTATATATCCAGTAGGAAACAAATTTCTTTAGCTTGGCCTCAAGAGTTGTAACATAATAAAACAATTGTGGAATAGACTTCAAAGTGATACAGTTATAATAGAAGGGCATACAGATATTGAATATCTGGATGGAAGAAAACTTCAAATGCTGTTCAATTAATTAAAACCTGAGGACAAATCAATCAAAGTAGAAATATTAACAGGGAATCCATAATAGCAGTCAATAGGAGGGAAGATATGTACAGAAAATGGTTGGAAACTGACCTTCCAAAGGAGTATTTCCAACAAGAAAAAATCATATTTGGGGGCCATCAAGATGATTCAACCTGTAAGAGTACTCACCAAGCCTAACTACTCAATTGTGTTATCTGATGCTAACATGGTAGAAAGAGAGAAACAATTCCTTCAAATTGTCTTCTGACTTCCATGTGCTTGCTATAGCACACACAGGCATGTGTGCATGGGGGAAAAAAGCAAATAAATACTAAAATATTTTTATTGTTTTTGTTATTTTAAAGAATCATTTTGTAAAGTGTTTGGTTTACAAACTCAAAAACCTAAATCCAATTCACAGAACACACATTTAATAAAAAGAAAAAATCATGGTGGTTAAAGCTTGTAATCAATACTGGGGAGGCAGAGACTGGTGGATTACTAGGGCTGGGCCTGAGAGGATATCCAGGCCTCATTGGAGAGCTGTGGATAAGTAAGAAACTATTTCATAGAAATTAGAAATACAGTTGGCCTCTGACCTTCACATACACCTACATATACTTATATATAAACAAATGTGAGTGAAAATGATACATAAGATTTTTTGGTTCATATTCCCAGCAATGAAACTCATAAGGAAAAATGAAGTAAGGCTTATGAAAACAAAACATACAAATGACTAAAATCAAGATATAAGAAAAGTGTTCTCATCAATCATAATAGTTTAGACATATTGTAAGGCTAATGTTCTGAAAGTGTTGTGCTGACTACCTGACTATATAAAGTGAATAAATTTCAATAAATATAAAAAGTAAATGTACTCAATAAAATAAACTTATTCTGTCTGAATAAGCAAAACTAATAATTAAATATATCCATAAATGAATTTCCAAACCCAGATGTTTTCAGTGGTAAATATTAGCAAACACTTAAGAAAAAGTATTACCATAACTACTCAAACATTTTAAGAAAATAAAGAATTGAAGAATTGCTTCACAGTTATGGAACCACCATATGCCCTAACATTGGTGCCCATAAGGACATTACAATAAAAGAAATGGCACAGTCTGAAATACCCTATGAACATACAAATAGAAACCTTAGCAAAATATTAACAAACTGAAATGAGAAACACATAATATTGCATAAAATGATCAACTGGTTACTCTCTTGGAGACAGAGTTTGAGTCAAACATCTAAAAGCAAATTAGTATCATCCATTATACAAATAAAAAAGTTCAGCCAGGTATTCAAGACTCTAATCATTGACTGTATTTGGGGTCAGTGGATGGCAGGACATAAACCTTGGCACAGTCTGAACTATATTGCTAGAGCTTTTCTCAAGGGAAGAAACAAACAGAAAAATAGTGATTATCTCTATAAACACAATCATTACCAAAACAAACATATCTTTAGTCTTTATAGGTACTCTACAAGCTATAAACACAAAAAGTTTCCTTGAACTTGTTAAATCAATTTAGATGCTAAGGTGAGGACAAAGATTAGAGTTAAAAAGGGTGTTTAGGCATCACTTTGAAGAGGACTTTTATCAGAAAGCGCTTGACTGTTCCCATGTTATTTACACCAGTATTCCACAACTCACCATGGCTTTCCATTTCACTCATCACTTTGCCTCTCAGGGCTCATAGATAAGCAATACAAATGACTAATTTCACTTGCTATAGTGTGCAAATCATTTTCCAGCACTAAGAAGCTGTCTAGTTGGGAAGATATTTAAGTAATATCATCTTATTGTCATCTTATTCTGTAGTTCAGTTATGTAGTGTCTTCAACAATAGAGTCTTCTTGTTGAGCTCTGGAGGTGAATAAGGAGCAGAGAATAAGGTACTGCGAAATACTCATCCTTAAACGTTGGGAAGTAAAACGTTTCAACTACTGATTGATTAGGGGAGTGTTTTTATTAAATAAAATAAATATTTCAAGAAGTATTTTAATCTAGGGAAGTATGATCAGATTATAACCTTCAGAAAAATATGTGGTATGTGCACTTAGTGCTGCATTTACATATTAGAGAATCAGTTCCCAAGATGCTGCACACTTCCATACATACCATTAAAATGGCAGTAGTAAAAAATGTCCCTAATAAATGATTTCAAACACCATGAAGAAGTAATAAAATAAACAAAATTCATGAGAATTTGTTTTGTTTGCTTTCTTTGATTTTATATTTCAGGCTGACTCATATTCTTTGCTATTAAAATCAGCAAAGTGAGTTTCACAAGTACACACATAATGTTGCATTATTAATCTGAATATTTAATAATATTAAACAAATGTGAACATTCTATAGACTATAGTTAAAGAAATAATGCTGTTATCTTCCATATCATAATATGGAAGACCTGGCTATTGTTTTACAAACTAGGTCTTTCAATCATATGGTAGGGAACAAATTGGGAAACCTAGATGTATCATTGGGTATATTTCAAAGTAAACCTTATGTTGTAGTCATTAGATTAGCTAAATATTTGCCTAACACAAAACTATAATATGGTAAACCTAAAATCCTAGCATCAAGAACTTGCACTTTCTCATAGAGAGTTTTCTTTTGCTCCATGATACTTTCCTCACAAAGGATTTCTCTTAAAATGTCAGTCTTTAAGAAATATAATATAGGTACTCACCCAACCACCAAGAAACTGCATTAGCAGGGCAGTGGTGGTGCACACCTTTAATCCCAGCACTCAAAAGGCAGAGGCAGGTGGATCTCTGGGAAGTCAAGGCCAGCCTGGTCTACAAGAGGTCTTGCCAGGAAGGGTTCAAAGCTATAGAGAAACCCTGTCTCAAAAAAAGAAAAGAAAATTAAAAAAAATCTTTGCTTTCTACAGTTAGTGGATACACACTACTGAGAAGTTGATTCTACATTTGACACAAGCAAATTTATGCCATAATAAAAGAACTATCCTCGGTTGTTAATATAAGCATCTTTAAAAAAAAAGACTGACTTTGAAATTGTCAAAATTGAGTCTTAAAGTCCCTACAATTTATTGAAAAAACATTGCTTACTTTGTTGATTCATGTAGAGTTCAAAGAGCACAGCATGGGCCGCATGTCTGAAGATGGCACAGGAAGTACTGATATGAAATTAAGTCAGGCCTTTTGAAAGAATGTTTGGTCAGCCCTGAGGTCCATATCAAGATAGAACCATTTAGAACTTGTGGAGACATTTAAAGAACTCTACTCATCAAAATCACATTAGAATTTTAAATGAACTTGACTTTCTCTTCACATTAACCTTCTGTGTTTTGACACCTGCTCCTAAGCTCAGTGTGGAATAGATGGGTCTTTGTAAAAGTTCCCTGTAATGAGCAAACTAATTGTCTGATCAAGAGGGCCATAAATCATAGTGTGATGATGATGACAATGCTGAAATAATGGAAATGGGTTCATTCTAGATGTATGAGCTAGCTAGTAATACACTTAAGTGATTGGCCAAGAAGTGATGTAAATAATACAGTTTCTGTGTGATTATTTCGGGACTGAGCAGCCATGAATGAACAGCCATCCAACAACAATGTTTGCCTATCATATATAAAAGACACCATATGTACTTGCTGTTCTGGATCGCTGGCTCATAAAGCTTTATTCATCTTTGTTCAAAAAGGTTCCTGAGCAATTGGTGTAGAGGTGGCAAAGTGGTTGCACTAAATAGGCCTGAACAACCCCAGTCATTTATTCGCTGATTTTATCCAGTTTTGATCTACATGGCAGCATATATCTCATGCAAGATTAAGATATAGAATACACATATGAATTCACAGAGACAGTCACAGGATATGGAAGACCTGCAAAAGTTGAGTCAGATAAATTCCAGCATGGAAAAGGAAAAGCAGACAAGTTCACACTACTAACCCAGAAACTAACTTTTGCAGTTGATAAATACTGAAAAGAGGATAGTCAGTTTTATTCAGTGGTAATGTCTTTGAGCACATAAGTAACACTCCAGGGTAGGCATGGTGCTCAGCAGTAGCTGGCCAACATAAAATGGACTCCACCTCGTGTCTGTGTGTGTGTGTGTGTGTGTGTACAACTTCTGTTCTCTTTCAGTTTTGTGTATTGAATAAAGAACACAAATTTAGTTGCTTCGAGGGGTGGGTGGGAGATAACTAGAGGATCTGGGGTACGGTAAAGATCATGGTTAAAATATATGTCTTTAAAAATTA
>LOEQ01009104.1:14200-47103 GCA_001685075.1 Bramus lutescens | reverse complement strand
GACTTCCCACAGGGCAGGGAACCCTGACTGCTCTTTGGACTGGAGAGGGAGGCGAGGGGGAGGGAAATGGGATGAGGGGAGGAGGTGGAAAGTTTTAATAAAAATAAAGAAATAAATAAAAGAATAAAAAGGCAATAATGAAGGTGATAAAAGTAACTCTCATGAGATTTAATTGCTTCTCATATATGCAATTTCTAGCTAAAGCAAGAATAGTACCAAATATTTTATATTTTGGAACATTGTTATTCAGTTATGCTCTGATATCTTGTTTCTTAATTATAACTCCTTCTGACAATTTACTGAACAACTAAATCATTATTTTGAGCCTTTGAAATCAACATTCTACAGTCCTCTAAAACTGGTGCTATGAACAGTTAAATGTTTATAATGTCATTGGTATGCTCAGGACTATGTGGTATAAGATTAAAAAGTATTTGGTTCTCTGTCTATTATACCATTCAAGATAAATGTACTTTCATAAATGTAACTTTCAATAAATGTATAATAGGAAGAACATTTTTTTGGAGGAGGTTTGACTGAAATCTACTCCAGGGAACTAAATTTTCTCTACAAAACTATAGAATCTATCAAAAATCTGTATATCATTCTATGGAAATTGAACAAAACAGTCTGACAACATGAAGCTCTAGAAATAAACAGATAATGAATTTGATAGTCATATTTTATTGTCAAAGTATTTTCATAACAATTATGTTTTCTTTCATATTGGAGTAAGACACTGGGAAATAAAATATTTTAACTACAGAATATGAATCGACACATTCGAGCATAACAGAATGTCCCTTCCACTCATTTTTTTTTAGCATTTTTCAAGATGAACAACTTGGGAAAGCTTCTGATTCTGTTTTTGTGAGCAGTATGGTAGTATAAGTGAAGGGAATATTTTTAGGAAGGAAGATTTAGTATTGCAACAGCTGCTTCAGGCTGTTCCCTTATCAGAAATAGTACTTCTAGACTATCAAAAGTAGAAATAGGAGCTTAAAATACAATTTTCACTCAAGCAGGAAAGCTCTTCACCCGTTTTCCCTTCTTGAACTCCATGCTATATTCCCCTGTGTTATACATGAGCACACCTTGTCTGCTCCCCACACAGTATTGGTAGCTAATACAACTGCAAATCGCAATGAGATTACTCACTCAATTTTTGCAAACTTACTTTTTAATACACAATTTTGAAAGTCTCTTGGTGTATTCTACCTGATAAAACTAAATACTACAGTGGCAGCTAATGTAGCTTTATTTCTCCCAGTTCTGGAGTTGAGGAGTTTCAAGATGGAAGAACTGGTAGACTTGCTGTCTGATGAGGGATCTTCTCTGTATCTGAGATGGAAGTTTGTTGCTTTGTCCCATGTGGACTAAGGCAAGGGAAGTCTCTGAGGAGGCTCATTGTTAAAGCGCAAATCTATTTATGGGAAGGGACTTTGTAAGTCAGTCACTTCCTAAAGTCACACCTCTTAACACTACAACTTCGCTTGGTAGGTTCTACATAGGAATTTTAGGGAAACAATATTCACAGAGCATATTTAAACATTCTACACATGATGTTAGAGGAATGGTCAGCACTTGAGATTTATTGATCAAACTATATGAATTGAGAGAGATCTCTATTTAAAAAATTTAAATGTGTTTTGTACTTATTTCAAGTTATTATTTCTGTATGTTTATGTGTGAATGTGTATTTGGGGGGCAGTGTATGACATATATTTAGAAAAGCCAGAAAAGATTAGTTTTTTGTTGCATATGTGGTATTTGGTCAGCAACACCATTCATAATTTATACTTGGTGTTGTCTTGTAGAAAGTATGTATTAATTTAATTTAATAACAGTTTAAGACATAAAGCAGGTGAGCCTACATAAGAATACTTACATATTAATTCAATATATTTAAATATAAATATTGTTTGTCCCTGGAAGAGCTACATTCAGCTGAGAAGTTAAGAGAGAATGTTGCTTTTATTGATTTGAAGCAAATGTAGATCCCTTTATTGGATTAATTAATTAAGTTAGGAAGAGGATGGTCAGGGACCCAGTTTTGAAGAAAAGTGTGCTTCTTATGTATTTGTCACGAGAGCTCTAGTTTAGACTTTTTTCTCTAGGATTTTGAATTTGCAGCTCATATGGCTGATTGGACTCTTTCTTATGTTTGCCCTGCAGGTCTCTGATAATATCAAAACAAATTCCGTAAGCAAAGAAATAACATAATTGGTTTTGTTTTTGCTGACACAGAGACAGATGGTCCTTCTAATCCTTCCATTAACCATCCATTGACATTCTCCCAGTGCAAGTCTTAGCTACAACGTGCCGACTGAGGAACTGAACTACACCCTGCAGCAAACTCTGAGTCTAGTTTTATGACTTGGACTGGGAGAGAATTTCACGTGTCCCAGAGAGTTCCAGATTTTGAACCGATTCTTAGCTGTCTCCTCTTTGACATCCATGATTATTGCTGCACTCTTTACTATGACAAAGATAAGATCCAATTTAGATAGCCATCAAGGGTCAACTGGTAAGGAATTGGTGATACATATACATATCAGAAATTACTCACCTGCCAGCAAGAATTAATGTAAACCAGGCCCAGAAAGGCAAATATAGCATGTGTGTTATCATATGAAGTACTTAGATTTAAATTTACACACAAACACACACTAAATGGGTCATCTATAGCTCTTTTTATATATGTGTATGTGTGGGTATGTTTAGTATATATGTATATGAACATATGTGTGTATTGCATGTGGTGAGTGTATGTGTCTGTTGATGTTTGTGCCTATGTGTGAAAATGTCATAAATAAATCTATAATTTCTTAAGTAAATTAATTAAAATGAATAAAAAGTAGAAGAACAAACTCAACTTTCTTCCCTCAACTGGTATGCTGGGTGTGCAGGGACATTTCTATCCTAGTAAGAATGAGCTGCTCATTCTCCATGTTTAAAGCCTCATTTTCTTAATCTGTCACTCACAGATAATTCCAAGATGGAACAGTTGCAATGAACTGAAATAAAGAAAATCCCAAGCCATTTATGTTCATATCTATAATTTTATAGATGCATATAATTTAGAACAACACAAAGAAAGAAAACTGAACCTGGAGTCTTTAACCCTAGAGAGGGCCTGATTTGCTCAGAAGAGATCTGATGTGTCCTCCTCTGAGTTCTCGAACAGAAGCATCCTCACGACCCATTGATAATCATAGCAAGTATGACAGGGAAAAGGAATGAGTAGACTTTGTCTCAATCTTTTACAGGAGTCTTATGAGGGAGGGCATTTGTTTTGGGACCTATTGATTAAAAACAACCGCAAAGCCGCAATCAGATATTTTAAATTTATTACCACATGTTGCCTTCATCATTTTTCTTGGGGACAGAGCATTGTTTTCAATACCTCACTGTTTCCATCAACTGATCATCAGTCTAGTTAATATATTTTCCACATACATATATTATTCTAAGTTGGGTGCATGAATGGGTCGCAAAGGAAGAACAGGGAATATGGTACATCGGGGAACCAAAATGCAAAACGACAAATTACAATGTTTCTCTTAAAGACCAGCTAGTTATGACAGGTTGGGGACGCAACATGTAAACTTAGCGATTATATAGTTACTAATGATGTCAATGATGTTAAAACTTTGTTATATACAGGGATGATGAAAGTTTGATTTATAAAAGTAAGCCTCAAATGACATTACTCAAAAAATTCCCATTGGTATTTTTTCTTCTATTGGTCTATTCTGTCAAAACATTATATAATTAATAAAATGCATATATGCTAAGGCAAAACATTTAAATTTGTTTCAGCTAATATCATCACAAAGAATTTGGCCCCTTGTCTGGGAATACATGGTATAGCTCTTAGATATAACTTGGATCAAGCTATGAATGAAATCATTGACTTTTTTCATTGTATCCCTTTGTGCTCTCCAGGTTTGTCCTATACTAGTGGTTATAATGTGTACTCCTACTAGTACTAATAATTCTGTATGATGTTAACGCCTGTTCTTTTCAATATCTTCTTACTGGATGCATTACTATTTGTGCTTTCGAGAAGTGCAACACTCTGATCTTATACAGCCATTGGTCACATGCTTTGAGGACACAGAACGGCACAGACTTTCATATGTGAGAAGCAGGGTGTTGGATAAGGTGAACAAGTTCAGGTTCTTCCAGCAGCATCTAGAGAGTTAAAATGTGGCTGGAATAAATAGTTCATTGAACAACATAGGGTGTTCTGAAAGGAAGTATGGTGTAATAGCAGTTTGGACATAGGGAATAATGACATCAAATATGAGCTCAAGTTTCTACATGCCGAATCTAGGCAGGCAGAGCCTTGTCTGACCTGATTTCTCACACTTAAAATGAAGCTGTTTGGTAGACTGAATAGAACCAAATGAAAATACCTCACTCTGAATTTGTCATATACAAAACAGACACTTAATAAATATAGTAGCTTTGCTTATTTTCTCCTTTGCTGTATAATGGCTAAAAGATTTTTTTTAAAGAAAAAGGCAGCTCATAGGGGAAAACTGTACAGACCATGTGGCATTTATCACTGCCAGTATAAGGATATAGATAAAATACAGTTGTCTTCTGTGTCCCCTGTTAATAATCCAAAGTTATCACTCAGAGCACACAATACTCTTTTCTTTCAATTGTGATGTCAGTATTTGTTTTCAGATACTGCCATACCTAGCTGCTTGTTAACATAAAAATTCTGTGCCAATCTCGGTCACATTCTGGGCAAAAAGAAATGCTCCTATTAGGAGAAATGGACGTAATCATTCAAAATGAAAAGTAATGGACAAAGACATCTCTGATCAGAAAAGGCTCTCTTGCCTTCTACCTTTGGGTTTTCAGCTTGACCAAGTCTGTTTGATCGACCTCTGAATTGTGCAGCTACCGAGTGGCCAGCACCACATGGTCACTTGATGACAGCATAGGTCTTTCAGTAGATCACTTGCTTTTCTAGATCTGTCACATTCCACAGCAGAAGGTCAAGTTTGATGTTATATATAGCCTAGCCAAGCGTTCGCTTGAGTAATCAAAATAATATTTGATTTTCTTCCTTGTATTTTTGTCCTTGTAACTGGAGAATGATTTAGCAAGAACCCCCTTTTTTTGTTCTGCTTTTTGTCCTCTTTTAAGTGGTGAGAATTATTGTGTGTATCTACAAAAGCCTCTGTCTTCGCAAACCTTATACTGATTCTTAACTGTGTCGTGGTCCAAGTATTATGAAACGGTTTTGAATCCTCTTCCCTAGACCACATGGAAGCTATAACTATTGAACATACATTCTCATACATTCTTTGGTCTTTATAAATTTCTACATTAGAAAAAGTTTCCTCAAGTTTAATACTATAGATTTTTTTTAAATCAGATACTGGGTTGAGGTATGAAATCTGAGGGCCTTTACCATCTCTATTCTCTGCATTATCATCTTCCACAGACAGGAAAACAAAATAACCCCCAGTTATCCCATGGAGTATAAATTGACTTTTTCTGAGAACCACTGCTTTTCTTATTGAAAATTTAACTAAGAGAAACTTTCATATTACTTAACAATTTCGACTTCCTTTACTTTTATTGATCCTTGGGGATTCCATTCACTCCATCCATGGATCTCCATTGTTCACTTACCACCACAAAAATTATGGAAGGACAATAATTTTAAGGAGACAGTCTCTAACTTACAGTGGCTTGACTTAATGTGATTGAAGAGATTATTTATGAAAACAATACACACAGCAGAAAATATTTTAGTAAGAGCTCTTCTGTGGCTTGAAGTATGCAGTCACCTCTCTCTTTCGCTGCTTGGCAACAGCATCATGAGATCAATCCCTGTGAATCGCATATTGTGGGGTATATAACAGATAGAAGTTTGGTGCACTATGAGACTCACAGAAGCTATGTGTGTTAAATGCATCTTTCACTTAAGTACATGCAACACACAATAGACTTTCAGATAGAACGTTTTTCTTTCAGAATGAAGAGTGTCTGTATGCTTTATATTAATTTTTCCTTCTTAAAAATAAAGTTCAGAAATGAAGCAATGTTCCCCTGCCTTGTCCCCTGATGTTATGCTGAGGAATAAGTCATGGCCTCACATGCAATGGACACTTAATATACACATGTGTAAGATTCCCTGTCTGAATTTGTCTCTGCTGATTTGCAAGTACAAAATTTTCTGATATAAACCTATGGATCTTTATAATCACCAGTCTTAATTTTGAATTCTGTGTGATTGTATTAATCCTCAGGATGTATCCAGCTGGGGTAAAGAAGATATAGCAACATTTGCCAGATACCCTACTAGCTTTTCATTCTTCTTAGTTCAGTGCCAACACTGGACCACATAATGTCTTATACTGCCAAATTTTTCCAAAGCTAATTGTTGACATTGATCTTGTCAATGAGAAAAATCAAGTTAGAACAGAGGATGGACTTGATAATGCTCTGATTTTAAAATTTGAGAAATGGTTCAGACAGGTACACATTTGAAATTAGGAAGTGGGTATTTAAGAGAAAAATAAAAATGACAACCTCTTTATAAATCTATGAATGTCAAGAGAAACAGTAAAATGAGAATTTTATTAGCAGTTCTCTAAATCTAAAATTATTTCAAAATAACGAATTTACAGCTTTTAAATAATAATTCATCTTATTTTATTGTTTATAGTTTCAATTTTGTCTGTTTTAAAGAAAGGGTAAATCTGAGTTTGGTGTCTCATGCTGTAGTCCCAGAATTTAAGAAACTGAGAAACAACAACTGCTTATAATTTATAGTGAGTCCGGAACAGCCTGAGCTACAGTGTGTGACTCTGTCTCAGCAACAAAAATATAAATAAATGTAACAATAGCAAAGGAGTAAATCAAGGTCATAAAAATAAAATAAATACAAAGTGTGAGCAGGGGAATATCATCTGAATAATATTTAAAAGATGTTGATTAAGTCATAAACATGGCTAAAAAAAAAACCATAAAAGCAGAGGCTGGAATGCAAATTGCAAGACATAATGTATCTAAAACTATACTAATAAAATTTACACTTACAAAACACCATGCATGTAGGACAAGTTGTATGATTAAGATGATTTTGCAATGTCAAACCTAGGTATGCCAGCATAATAAATAAATTAACAGTCAGAAGAAATGAAAAGGACATTTTCCTAATGCTGGTATCGACATAATTTTAGAAGGCCATCTGTTGTCTCTGACTGGATCTAGTCAATAAGAGGTCCTACTTATCAGAATTTCCACATTGTTCCTGGCAGAAGGGAACTGGCATAAACTGTCCTGAAAGTACTGCTAATCTGCCTAGGGACCAGACTTTGCCATCCTGATTGTGACATTAGTATCCATTACTACAACATCATTACATAAAACCCAAAACAAAAGTAGGATCTAAACTGAGGAAATCATATATTCACCTTAGGTTAACACTGCCCTGTCAAGATTGCTGTCTCAAAGCAGTAACTAGCACACAAAGTGAGCCAGTGTCATTTCCATCATGTATTGCCATTGAACACATCAGGCCTTTTCATTGGTTTCACATGTCCTTTCTCTTACCCATCCATTAATTCTGCCTATGTTTAAGTAATTCAGCTTTGACCTACAGCTAGCCTCAGTAAGTACCAATAGCTTTTTAAATTTCAGCCTTCAGATCTCTGGTTTAAGGCCAGCCTGGTTCATGGAGCAAGTTCTAGGATGGCCAGGGCTACAGGAAGACACTCTGAATCTTATAAATAATTAAATAACAAAACCAAACCAAAGAAACTTGAAGTATTGTTGCCTTAATTTCTTCAGCTGCCATTCCTTTTCGTAGCTTTTATAATCTTTCTAAGATTTATTCACATTTATATTGGCTTACATTTGAATTGCATATGCATTTGTAAGAGTAAATTGTTTTGAAATAAAGTAATTTGCCTTAACTGGGTAAAAAAATTATTATTCTCTATTTTATATTTTAAAAGTGTCTTTCTAAAATATTAAAATCAAAAATATTGAACACTTAGAATGTGAGTGTAATGGGTAGGGGAGAGTCTATAAAAGGACAGTTACGTTGAAATAAAGTAATGGGGAAGGGAGCACTAATATCTTTCTGAGAAGAAATTAGGGACAGGTAGACCAAAAAATGAGACTATGCAAAGACAGAGGGAAGCCTAACATCTCCTACTCCGAAAGGAAGTCCTCAGAGGAAATCCACATCCTTCTAAAGCTAGAATTTGAATTTCTAACTCAAGATTGGGAGACAATAGCTTCCTTCTGTCTAAATTGCTCTGTCTATGTACTTATACAAGGATCTCCCATAAACTAATGGAAAAAGTAAAGCACATTTTTATGACTTAATTGTATAATTTTATTACATACAATATAAAATCAGTTTAATATTTTGGTAAATTTTTAATAATATGGAGAAAAGCATACCCAATAACAATTTACAGTTCAATAGGGTAAATCATATACAGGATATATCATTTTGTGGACAGCAACTACATAAGCTATAGAATAAAAAGATTAACTTTGGGAGTTAGTGTGGTAGGTTGACAAAAATATTCTAGATGCAGAGTCATGACAACTTGAGCTGGATTCCATTAACACACAATGAAAGATGAGAACAGATTCTGAAATCTTGTCTTCTTGCCTACACACAAACACACACACACACACACACACACACACTGGCATACATTCACCCAGCATTACACAAATACATAATGATGATGATGATGATGATGATAATGATGATAATGAGTATTACAATATAATAAACAAAGTTTCTAAAGCTTAACTTTCTAAATATATGAAATGTCATGGGGCGGGGGGTGAGACAAGGTTTCTCTGTAGCTTTGATGCCTGACCTGGAACTAGATCTGTAGGCCAGGCCTTGAACTCATAGAGACCCACCTGCCTCTGCCTCCCAAGTGCAGGGATTAAAGGCGTGTGCCACCACCACCACCCAGTGAAAAGTCATTTATTTAGCAACTAACATGAAATTTGAAATAACTTTTATCAATAACAAGGTAATAAGAAAGGACAGGAAAATCTAAATCAGTGGGGATGGGACCTTCTGATATTTTAATCTTAAATGTACATCTTTTCAGAAGAAAATTTATAATGTATTTTAAAATGTGACTTTTCTAAGCTAAATATCAATTTTAAAAGATTAGAAAAAATCACAGAACGTTATTTTTTACTTGTCTTAAAATTTTGTCGATATTGTAATGGTCATATTCAGATTTAATTTTTCTATCCCAAACATAACTTTTCAAAGGTTGTTTCAAAGAAAAATCTATATTGCTGACAAAAAATAAACTGTTTAGAAGTACTGTTTTTACTGGAACACATAAGCAGTTGTGAGGATTTCTGCTGTCACTCTATGCACACAATTTATGCCTTTTTCATTCAATTCATGATTTATTAAATATAAATTGTCAATAAAGATAAACCAGAAAAAAAACATTGACTGATAGCAATGCTACAAAAACAAACCAAAACTCTGTATTGACTTCGCTCTACTGATTGAAATGCTTGATACAAGAGACAAGCAGTTTGTGACTGTGTGTGCATCGTAACTGCCCAAAGATTACTGAAGGCTACATACTTTTGTATTTGTTTAGGGCTGACAGAGCAAAGCTGTAGTGTCACAGTTCAGAAGCTGTCCTTGCAAAAGTCTACAGTCTCCGGAAGAACCATGCTAATTTATAGAACAGGAAAGATATACAGTTTAGGAAGTAAGTTGGCATTTTATTAAGTGTAATTAGTTCTTTGTTTTTGAAGTCTCCTATACTGGTATTATCTGAAATCATGTTTAGTATAGATATGCTTATCACATGAACAATAATCATAGTATATAGCTATTACAAATCATCAAAATTTATAACCAAATCTTATATGTTTAGATTCTTTTTAAAGTCATGTGAATAACAACCTAATGCCCTTCGACTAAAGAATGGATAAGGAAATTTGCGTTATAGTGAGTAAAATACTCAGCTCCCTGGTACTTTTTTCCAAACATCAAGGCAAGTTCTTGAAGTGCTTAATCCTTGTCTTTTTTTGTAATGTGCCTTACTTTCAGTCAGCCAAGTCAAATATAGGATCCACAGTAGCAGATTCTGCAAATTTCAAAATCTGTAGTTTTTATTCCATATATCATGAGCAACATTTAAGTGATTTTACACTTATTTTGCATGTGTGGCATAATTTTGATTACATAAAATGCTCAACAAAATATGTATACTCACACACACACACATACACACACACATGAGGTTAAAAATGGAGTTAGTGCTAAAACAAAATCTTTAAAAGCAAATGCCTGCCATCTGTAGCAGGAGCCCTTCACAAAACCCAGGGGTGTCTTCTTGCCCAACTGTCAACACCAGGAAAAGAGCCAAGGGGACAGATGCTAAAACTGGAAAGTCTCACTGAGGGCGTGACATCACAATCCTATAATTTCTCTCCAAAGAAGAATCATCCTCCACAACAGCAACAGAGAGCTCATGTAAAAACAAAAGCGCCCTCCTAATGAAAAATGGCCTCCATTACACAGTTATACTATAAAATTCTATTAACAAAAATGAGCATACTGCTTTGTGGGATGTGATGTAAAATCTGTATTGAACTAGTTTCTAAGAAACTGGCAGGCAGTTTTCTTCTTTTTTTTTTAATCACTGGCAACAACAAGGAACATATGATCAAGCAGGGAAATAATAACAGAAGTCATTACTAAAAATAGCGTCCAATCACAGGGTAGAGTTGGAACAAAACAATAAGGAAACGTTTCTCTGTTTAACAATTCCCTGACAAGCATGTGAAGAAAAAACTGGTGGCTCCCATGTAGTATGCAGCATTAAAAATGAAAAACAATCTATAATAAATACCAAACCCCAAAACAGGTTTCCTTTGTTATAACCTAGTTTGTGCTTACACAAGAACTATTAAATTTTGATTTTCACTCTCATTCAATTTTCACCTATATCAGAAAATATTTTTAGTGTTTAAACTTTAAGCATGTAAAGCTCCCACATATCTTTCACGGCATGTTGAATCAGAGAGGGGACCTGTTGACGATGACTTCAGCTCTTAAGAGAAAGGCTGTAAACTGAAATAGTGGGCCAAGCCAAGAGTAAAATGAGAGAGACAGGCGGTGTGAGGAGACTTGAAAAGTGAGTGAAAAGGGTAAGGGATGGACACTGTTCAACTTGAAGCTCCAAAGACATGTTGGTGCTACCAAATCTCATTTTTCAATATAAAGACATGAGCTGTTATTTCAGCTTCAAAGCCCCGTGTTATGTAAGTGTTCCTAAATGTATGTATTAAATTTGTTTAAAAACATGCGGAACAAGCAGCATAGACACTAATGACTACAGTGTTTATGAGGCATTTATTTCAGAAGGGTTTCTGTCTCAATTAAGCTCATAAATGTAAGAATGGCTATCGTGTTTGGTTTTGTTTTCTTTCAGTGCTGTGGTAAATCAACTATGCTGAGTCTGTTCAGCTTTGTGCACAAGTGAAACTAATTTAACTAAAGAATAAAAAAAGAACATTAAGCTCTATCCAACTTCCTCAATAAGAGAAAATAATGCTAGATTTCATGAAAAATAAAAGAAAATCCTGGAGTTATTTGTTTTCTACAAAATGGGTGGAAACAATATGTGCCTCCATGTGTATTTCTGATGAGAATTTATGTTACGGAGTCTGGTTTCTAACCTGTTCAAACTTTCACAGAAAAAAAATATTATCTTTCCAAGGCACTGAGTATGATCCACTAGAGAACATCTTCCTGAAGGGGCATGAATATTTTCCTTTTCTCCCTGTTTAATATAGGAGTAATTACAGCACACTGTAATTAAATGAAGGTTCAAGAACTAGAAATTGATGAAAGCAGTGTCATCAGTGGGTATTTTACCTATTTCGTTTTCTAATTCACCTTCTAGAGCCTTTATCATCCACTTTTACTTCTTTCATTTGGAGGTAAATTGATCAGGAGGCTTTATCATCAGCTAGACTTTCTCATTTCCATCTCCACTGATGATCATGTCTTTGGCAGGGAAGGAAACCCATAAATGCGTTCAGGTGACACAATGCTATATTAAAAATTAAAAGCATAAGAACATGTTGACTTGTTTTCCAAATAGTAAAATAAAAGGAGAAAAAAACCAAAAACATTTATTAAGTATTATTAATTTTTTGGGCAGGTACTATCTGAAAAAATATCCTGAGAACTCTCCAGAATATTTATAAGCACTTTTCCAAATCTGTATTTAGGAAAGTCTTCATTTTGTTTGTTTGTTTGTTTAATTTTCTGCTAAGTAAGATTTTAAAAGTCAAAGAAAGAGATGTCTTCTTGGTGAGAGATGAGAACTACATGTATCTGTGGGATTAAGAACAAATATTTAAATGTAATTCAGAATTATGCTGGCATAGTAAAGTGGAAATTGTACGTCCTTCAAGATCTCAAGATCAATGACTTTAGTAGCCATGGGTGACTGGCTAGGTTTAAAAAAAAAGGCTATGATAGAGGGAGAATGAACACTATTCACCCAATGACAAGAAAATAGTGATTGTCAAGAGATGGCAGAGAGTGGATAAGAACTATTCAGTTATTAAATGACTAAAATACTCACTCTTTCTTCCAAAACTCAGTTCAGAGAAAAAAAACAAAACAAAACAACAACAAAAAAAATCAACTCAGTTCAGTCAGAATTACTCCTGAGTCTCAATGAAACAAAGAGAGCCAGAAGATCTTTTTCAAGCATTATACAGACATTAAGAAATCATGCCAATCCAGACTACTATACCCAGCAATACATTATTCCTCAAAGACAGACAAAACAAGATATTCCGTATCAGCATCAGATTTAACCAATGCCTAGCCACAAACCCAACTGTACACAAAGTATTAGAAGAAAAACCCCAATCCGTGGAAGAGGCTACTTCCACAAAACACAAATAGATGATTGCACAGCAGCAAATACCAAAGAACGGAAAACATACACACAATAACATCACTAACAACAAAAGCTAAAATAACAAGAGATAGCAATCACTGGTCGTTAATACCTCTTAATATAAATGGACTCAACTCACCTATAAAAAAGACACAGGCTAACAAAAACCCAGGATAGCCAAAACAAACCTGTACAATAAAGGAACTTCTGGAGGCAACACAATCCCTTACTTCAGACTCTACTACAGAGTTACAGTACTGAAAACAGCCTGGTATTAGCATAAAAACAGACAGGAGGACCAATGGAACCAAATTGAAGACCCCAATATCAATCCACATACCTATGAACACCTGATTTTGGACAAAATGGCAAAGAAAATACAAAATGAAAAAAAGAAAGCATATCAACAAATAGTGCTGGCATAACTGGATGTCAACATGTAGAAGAATGAAAATAGACCGATATCCATCGCAAAAAAACTCAAGTACAAATGGATCAAAGACCTCTGCATAATGCCAACCATACTGAACCTCATAGAACAGAAAGTGGGAAGTACACTTGAACACATGGGCACAGAACACTTCTAAATATAACCCCAGTAGCACAGACACTGAGAGAAAGAATTAATACATGGGACCTCCTGATATTGAGAAGCTTCTATAAAGCAAAGAACACAGTCAACAAGACAAAACAGCAGCTTACGAAATAGGAAAAGATATTCACCGACCCCACATGAGACAGAAGGTTGATCTCAGAAATATACAAAGAAGTCAAGAAATTGGTCATCAAAAGAACAAATAATCCAATTAAAAATGGGGTATAGACCTAAACAGAGAGCTCTCAACAGAAGAATAATGTAAAATGGCTGAAAGACACTTAAGAAAATACTCAACATCCTTAGCTTTCAGAGAAATTCAAATCAAAACAACTCTGAGATTCCATCTTACACCTGTAAAAATAACCAAGATCAAAAACCCTGATGACAACTTATGCTGGAGAGGATGTGGGACAAAGGGAACACTCCTCCATTGCTGGTGGGAGAGTGAAATGGAAAAGCCGCTTTGGATGTCAGTATGGCAATTTCTCAGAAAATTAGGAAATAAACTACCACAAGACCCAGCAATACCACTTTTGGGTATATACCCAAAGGATGCTCAATTTTATCACAAGGACACGTGCTCAACTATATTCATAGCAACATTGTTTGTCATCGCCAGAATCTGGAAACAACCTAAATGCCCCTCAACTGAAGAATAGATAAGGAAAATGTAGTATATTTGCACAATGGAGTACTGCACAGCAGAAAAATAATAATGACATCGTGAAATTTTCAGGCAAATGGATGGATCTAGAAAACATCATATTGAGTGAGGTAACCCAGGCCCAGAAAGACAAATATCATATTTACTCACTCATAAGTGGTTTTTAAACATAAAGCGAAGAAAACCAGCCTGCAAATCACAATCCCAGAGAACTTAGGCAACAATGAGAACCCTAAGAGAGACATACATGGATCTAATCCACATGGGAAGAATAAAAAGACAAGATCTCCTGAGTAAATCGGGAGCATGGAGATCATGGGAGTGGGTAGTAGGGGAGGGGACAGAAATGGAGTGGAGAAAAATAAATAGCTCAACAAAAACAAATAAAAATAAATAAATAAATAAATAAATAAATTCAGTTCAGCACTTAGGTCAAGTAAGAGTCTTAAACATAAATCTATTTTTGTGAGATAGATACACAAAAGAAAAGAACATTTTTTCCAATAAAGAAGTTTCAAAGTGCCGGTATAATAGAATTTTATATATATATATACTAGTACATATGCCTTTGGAGTAGTTTAAGGTCATTTGTATGGTCAATATTAGAACAGATTTATAGTCCTTTGTACTGCTGAATTGAACAGACTCAACTACACTGACAAGTCTGAAACAGTGCCTAATTAACATTCTGTTCTCTAAAGATGTCACTTAAATTTTAGCATATTTGAAAGTGATAGAGTTTTTAGGCTAATTTTGTATTTATGCTTTCTGGTTTATTCATGCTGTTGTATTAACAGCAGTATATAATGGAAAAACTTAACAATTGGGAAGGGTATTTAATATATGTACT
The DNA here is from genome assembly GCA_001685075.1 of Bramus lutescens. Classification (NCBI taxonomy): domain Eukaryota; kingdom Metazoa; phylum Chordata; class Mammalia; order Rodentia; family Cricetidae; genus Bramus; species Bramus lutescens. The sequence continues at coordinate 32,020 of LOEQ01009104.1, read as the reverse complement.
AAAGTTACCTGAAATATGGCACAGTGGGTAAAGGTACCTTTTACAAGCCTGATAGCCTTAACTCCATTATTGGGAGAAAATTCCTGAAACGTATCTTCTTATCTCCACATGGAAGCCTGACATATATACGCCTATACAGAAAAATATAAGCATACATACACACAATCATACTACATACAGTTAAGTAAACGTTTTCAAATAATATTAAAAAATTATTTCGGTGGATGCCAAAAACCGACTGCTAGCATTGTTGTGTGCTAAAGGCTTTCGTATTCCTGTAACTATTGATGAGCTTTGTCCTGAACATGATTAATTTGATTAGAAATAGATTAAATTTTGAGTGAGGCTTTTAAACATTGCCAAGCAGATTTAGAACATACTTTAATCTAGACTGATTTTGTCCTGACTTTGAACCAAGTCTTTGACTATTTTATATGATAAGTTATGAATTATGAGATTTTCTACTCCAGTTGGCATGAACAAAATTGCTCCATAGTCTTTCATGTTTTCCAGCTCATCGACCTATAACCTATTTTAGTAAGAGTGCCTGAGACAGTTTCTTCATGAACATTAGCTGAACCATGCCCAGCCTAAGACTGTAAACTCTGCCAGTATCTATAGTCTTGTCTGTAATCGTTTTCTCCTCTCTGGTATGATTTTTTTGTGACTTCAGGCCTCTTGGTCTTCATTAGGCTTCTTGTTTTCTTCCTCAATTCAAGAAAAGAGTGGGCAGTGGTGGTGCACACCTTTAATCACAGCTCAGTAGGCAGAGGAAGGCGGGTCTCTGTGAGTTCAAGGCCAGCCTGGGCTACAAGAGCTAGTTCCATGACAGGTCCCAAAGCTACAGAGAATACAGAGAAAAACAAAAAGAAAGAAAAGAAAGAAAACCTGAAAAACTCCAGGATAAAACTCTGTCTTCTCCCAACACCACAGTCTTAAAATACATAAAATATGCAAAGTGGTGCAAGTCAGAAGTCTTAATTTGTTAACTTTGGTTTCATTGCCCTTCCTTAATTGGTTCCCAAGTTTCAGAAAGTGGGTGTTTCATATATTTTATATTTTACTTATGACTTTGGCTTTGAGGGAATTCTTAGGTATTATTCATCAACCTTTACCACCATGGGAATTTTACAACCTGGAACTTGAAACTGAACTGACTTCTTAACAAATTTTCCTGTATCAAATTGTAATTTTTGAAATTCATATAGTATTTTTCTATGGAACTAGACAATGCTTGCCACTCAAAGGCAAAATTTAATAGTATTTGTTTTATTTTTATAAAAGAAATTGGTACATGAGAGCAATAATATGATTTTCTCCAGAAAATTTGAATACTCTGCATTAATTGGTTAATTTTAAAAGTCATCTATAATACTATATAATAAAATATTAGATTTTGAGAATAATTGTCAGAATATTTATCTGTACTGCTTTTAATTTAAAATGGGCTTCTAAAATTTTAAATACTCGAGGACATTTAATATTCACATAAAGAAATTTTAGAACTTTAATTAAATACATTTCAAATACTTGGATTAAATATCTTTTTGAAAGCTGACAATGTGACTTGTCATTGTAACAGCCAAGAGATGGGTCCTGTAAGAAGCGGTGTATTTTCAGTGGATTTTACATGAAAGGAGAGACATACAGATCTTTAAAGTTTTTACGTATGGAAGAAAATACAGTTTTCCAGCACTGTGTCTTGGAGGCTGTTTTTCCTTATCAGAGACGTCTCCTTATATATTGTGTTTCTGCTAATGCAGAAACTTAGGACTGCTGGAAGAACCACGAATGCCCATGGAGCAATCGACTCTCAATGGGACAGCTATAACCTTTGCCTGCTAAAGTTCTCAGCTCATCAGCAAACATCTTGGAAGATAAATTGTAAGATCCAGAGTTTGAGGAGGACCAAACAGAAACATCTTCAGGATATGACAGGACTGCTACACCCACGAACTGAGAACACCTGTAGTTGCCTTTGCAAGACCAAGTTATAATGTTCTAAAATGGAGAGAGGAGAGGTCCATGAGCTCCTATCCCTGCCTGGGGGAGCTACTGAAAGTTGATGGCTTCTAGGGGAGGGAAAATAAGTTTTCTTTTAGGAAGTTTTCCCTAGAATGTGGGACATGCGCCATCCAGTATATACTTTCCCATCCTGAAGTGGGAAAATGATCAAAATTCACTCTATAAAATTCTCAAAGACTAAAAATGCTTTTTTTCAAGCCTAAGACTGTCTTCTCCCGATTTATGTTTTATTTTATACCTAATATAAAATATTAGGTAGCAGTAAGGGTGGAAGGATGAGTCAGAGAAATTAAATTGGGTCCTTGCAAGGGACCTAACTTCCATTTCCCTCAGTCATGTCAAGCATCTCACAATTGTAACTTCAGATCCACAGGAAATCCATGCATCTTGCCTTGGTTGTAGCTTGTAAACCACACCTGTAGACATATTCCTGGGTGCTTTCTTCTATTCCGTAAGCCCATTTGCATGTGATTAACATGTTTTTCTTACAATGTCTCTAAATATAACTTTAGTTTAGGGATTTTAGACCTCCAGTACTGAACTTCTAAGTAAGACATGCCTTTTGTGTTTCCCAATTAATTCGTGGATTTTTCCCTAGTTCTGTGAATAAAGCAGTTGGAATTTTAATTTGGATCAAGACTTTGATGTAAGGTATGCTACTTTGAAACTGCTAGAAAAGTCTTTTAACATAGGCAAGGACTTCCTGAGGAAGGCTCCAGTAGCACAGGATGTAATAAGAAAACTTGACAAATGGCTTACATGAAGCAAAGATTTCTGTACTGCAAAGCAAACACTCACCAGTGTGAAGAGACTGCTGACAGATTGAGGAATATCCTTATCAATTACACATAATACAGAGTGTTAATATTCCTGGTGTATAAAGAACTGTAGAAATGTACACCAAAAGCCAAATCATTAAATCATTACATGGGTAAATGAACCCAGTAGACAGTTGCCAAAAAAAGAAATGCAAATGGCCAAGCAGTACTTTTTAAAAGATCCAACATCTTAGTTATCATGGAAATACAAATGAAAACTGCTTTTCCAGCTGACCTTACCCCAGACAGAATGGCTATCATCAGAAACAAATGATAAATGCTGGAAATGATTTGAAAAGAGGAATACATATTCACTGATAGCAGAACAGTAAGCATGTACAGTAATTTTGCAAGTCAGTTTGGAGTTTTCTCACATAATTGAAAATAGAACTACCTTGTGAGCATGTAGAGATGGCTCAGCATGTAATAATGCTTGTTGTGCATGCATAAAGATGGAAAGTTAGACTGGATTTCAGCACCCGGGTAATAAGTTGGTCATTACTTGTCTATAATCATCCCAATAATGTGGGATGAGGAGGCAGTGGAGGCAGAAGTATCTGAGCAACTGAGAGTAAGAGACCTTGTCGTAATAAAGTGAAGAGTGATAGAAAGGGACACCCAATGTCCTCTTTTGCCTTTTACATATTTGCATAGAACAGACATACATGTGCAAATCCATCACACATTTATATACCAAATTACACAGGCTCATATCCACCATATCCACCATACCCACATTTAAAAAAAAATGGGAGCTGGAAAAGGAGAGATAGCTCAGTGGTTAAAATCACTGACTACTCCTCCAGAGGACAAGGGTCCAATTCCCAGAACCCAAATAGCATCTCTCACCTGCTTGTATCTCCAGTTTTGGGGGACCTGACATCCTCCCTTAAACATACATGCAGGCAAACAAACAGTGCCCATGAAATATAAAAATAAAAAGCCTTATAGCCAAGCTACACTACCTTTGGTTATATATTCAAAAGATTTTAAGTTAATATGCCACAGAAAGACTTTTACAACCATTTCATTTATGTGCTATTCACAATAGCCAGGAAATGGAATCCTAGTCTAGAAGTCCATCGATACATGAATGAATAAGAAAATGTAGAACACATTAACAATGTAAAAAAAAAGAATGAAAATGACATTTGCATGAAGATGAATGAAACACAAAATAAAAATGTTAAGCATGTAAAGCGGTTGATCTCAAAAAGACAAATACTGCAATTTTTCTCTCAAATACAGAATGTATTAAAATTATTCGTGTATTTATAGCATATACTATATGTGTATTTTTATAGATCATGATACTATGAAGGGTATAATGGAAGAAGAGAGACCATGTGAGGTTGAAAATAGAGCTGATAGATTACATGTGAAAGAAAATGAAATACTGCAGACTAGCTGAGGACAAAGGGGGTCAGCTGAAGGGACAAAGATGGGAACAGGCACTGAGAGAGGGGAATAACTGATTACAAATGACAAGGACACACGTGACTGAAAAACATCCATCTAAAACCCAGTAATTAGTATGCTAAGTAAAAACTACATACTAAAACCAATATTCAAAAGGAATAGTGTGAGTCTGAGGGCTCCACTCCTGTGAATGGGGCAAAGCTTTTAAGATGAAAGTGGGTTTCATACAGGCACTGCCTCTCTTCTGTCTCACTGAAGTTCACTTATTCTTCCACACCCACAGTCATCCTCTTTGACTTCCCAGACTCCAAAACTATGAGCCAAATACATATCTGAGTACTGTGCTATAGGACCTGAAAACAGACTAGAACACCAGATAAAATGCCTAATAGCAACTGAAAAGAGACCAAGGCACCAGATAAAATTAAAATAATATAATGTGTTACTCATTTCCATGTTTGCCTTAGGGTCTAGAGAAAACCCACAACATAATGAATCCTGTTCTTGCCGGGTGAGCCTGGTTGTCTTGTTAGGTACCTAACACTGACGGTAATAAACTCAAATACCTCCTTAGTGACCAGGCAACAAGAGTTCAAAGTCCAACCCAACTGAAGCCATCCTTGTTACCCAACAAAACATAATGTGATTTTTAATTGAGCAGCCTGAGCTTGCTGCAGAAGGCAGGTCAAATGGCTTCTTTTCTCTATCTTCTCTTCCTATTCACTCTTTCAGAGTTTCACTCCACAACACTCTGAAATTTCAAACTTTCAGGTTACAGCAGAGAGGAGAAACAACCCTGTCACTGATCATTACAGCAAAATGAACTGCATTTTCTGTGGGCTTTTGTATTTTTCATTTTATTTTTGGTTGGACTATTTTTGTCTTATTGACTTTTAACTTGTTTAGACTTTGATTATTGCTTTTTACCCTGTTTGCTTTCTCTTTTGAGAGAGAGCATGAAGTTGGGCAGGTAGGCAGATTTGAAAGATCTGGAAGAACTTTGGCTATGGAAGGGTAAAAACATGATCCAAATATATTGAATGAAAGCAAATTTAATTAAGAATTAAAAAAAACAACAGAATTCTTTGCAGATTGACTTGTGCCATGTTAATAATTATCATTTTTAGCTTTGCAAATAGAGAACAAGGTGCTAATTTTCATTGAGCAGTTTTTCTTTCTCTTTAACAATCCCTCAGGCATGCTCCCAACATCTGCTTGTGATATGAGGCATAAGTTACTGAGTTATTCCGTTTAGTGCTTTGGCGTTAATGCTAAGGACAGGGCTTTGTCATGCAGTTCCTGTAATGTGGGCATTGTTCACTTTAGAAGCAACCAGGAAACATCACTGGCTCAGGATGCTCCCTCCATTGAAAAGGGGGCCTAATTCAAAGCCTATGAAAGACATTTGTGGTAACAAATTTATTTTATATTTTATTTAATACTTCTGGGAAAGCATAATTTTGTGTTTTAGAGCAAAAGAGAAACAGGTGGCCATTTGTTGTCTATATCAAATGCTCATCGTTTCTCACTGAAAACTAAACATTGGGGATTCGTTTTTCAGAGACTTGAAATCTAATTTTTCTTTTAAAGATGTAATTTGTATAGAATTAAGGGAAGAGATGCCAATTGAGACTTACATATATAATATTTTTAATATAGAACTGAATCTTCTATAAGTAGAATCTGTTTCAGCACTCAAAGCAGATTCTTACATAGGTGACATGGCTCGGTTTAATCTCTATGCTTATAATTTTAAAAGTTCATTTTGAAACACAAAGTATCACTATTTTAAGGGAAATTAGTGCCAAATGTTTGGTTTGGAGTTGTTTTTGTTGTTTTCACCTGATATTCCATTAATGTACTAGGGAGAATTGGCATCTATTTCATAGAATTCATGGAAATCTCATTTATGTCACATTTTAAAGATAAATCATTGATAATAAAACTGAAAGCATTTTCCTTTCTTGTTTAGTCCTTCGTACTTGCAACTGATCTATAAGTTATGCCTGACTGTGAATGATCTCTTTTCAGATAATTGCAACAGGCCTACAGTTACACAGTGAGTTTTGATGAGTTAACTAACAATGAAAAGAAAAGCAGAAACTAACCGCTAATGCTGTTAGATGCCCCCCTGCCATTTTCTCCATGCAGACTTTCAACCCAAGTGGTTATGCAGAGTGGAGAAAATGGATTGAAACCACACAGCTTTTGGATCCTATTCCAAAACATGACCCTGTGTGGTTTCCTTCATGTAGCTATGAAGATTTCTCCAAAGTCCACAATAGCCTTTTATCTCTTCAAACACTAGAGGGCAAGAAGTTACTCTGTGTTGTCAAGAAAAGGAAGAACCAGACTCAAATGCTCAAATATGGTTTATTCTGGTAAGGAAATATTAAACTATATTGTAACAATTTTTCTTTTATATAATCAGGACACTTAATAAATTTTAAAAATGCAGAAAATAAGAATTAAAAGATGAAAAACTTAAGTATCCGTCAGCTCTCTAAACAGAACATTAAACTCTATACCTATAATATAATATAAAATCTATACCTATAATTTCAACTATGAAAGCTAAGCATATTTGTTGTTTTAATTTATGTCACAAAAACTGTGATACTTTGAGTGAGAATGGTGCTCATGGGCACATATGTTTGAGTGTTTGGTTATTAGCTAATGGAACACTTTGGGAAGGATTAAAAGGTATGGCCTTATTGAAGGAACTGTGTCACTGGGGTTGAGACTTGAATTTCATGTGAGGCCCAAGTCTGTTACCTGCAGGTCAGGATATAAAGCTCTAAGCTACTTCTCCAGCATCATGTCTTTCTGTGTGTTGCCATGCTCTCAGCACTGATTAAGATGGACTAACCCTCTAAAACTATGAACAAACTCCTCATTAAACATTTTTAAGAGTTGTATTGATCATGGTGTCTCTTCACAGCAATAGAAGAGTGAATGAGACACAGGCCAAGTTCAAGTACACTTTTATGTCTAAAAGGCAAATTACTCTGAACCATTTTCCTTCTTAACACATATAGGAATTAAAAAAAATCATTTTCATGCACATATCTGTATATCAACATGTTTTATATATTCTTAAATACATGAATACAATCTAATCAGTCTGTGTATTTTTACTCCTATGTTTATTTTCAGGACTCACCTAATGTCTTCCCTGGGAAAGACTATTTCTCTCACTCTGTGTTCCCTATGTAACAGCAATTAATGAAATAAGAGGCCATAAAAAAGCAAGAAAGAGCATATGAGACAGTTTGGAGGAAGAAAAAGGAAGGAGAAATGGTATAACTATAGTATACTCTCAAAAATAAGATAAATTTAAACAATAAGATAAATAATTGAAACTTCTCCATATCTGCCAGTTTCATCCATCCTCACTATAAGCAATACATTGCTGATGTTCTTTTCTTCTGTGCAGTAGAACAGTGCTAGCTTTTCACTACATATCAAAATGTGTCTGAACAGAAACATTAGTAGAAACTGTTAATTACCAAAGAATAAAGAACCTACGTGACCCAGAATTCCCGCAAATGGAAAAGCAGTAGTAAATCAAATGTTTCCTTGGGAAAATATTAACAGACAAAATCCTGCTTTTGACTTTTTTCCCAGATCACTCTTCACTTCCCTGCCACCTATTTGAGAAAGTATCTCACTAGCAGGAAAGATATCAGACAATATTATGTAAATATCATTGTTTAGTCAAACAGAAAGTACTATGACATGTATTTAAAATAGAACCCAATAAATTATTTGGTTTATTTTATGTATTTCATATATGTTTTAGGAAAAAAGTATCCTTGAATTAACTATGAATTTTATATTACAAGACAGACATAGTGTCAGAGTACATTGAAGATGGTCAATAGAAGCCTATGGTTTTATGTTAAAATTATACTTCACATGCTTTATTTTCCACAACTCTCCAGGAGTCTCCGAACCCCAAAGAAGCTTTCTGTACACTCTAAGATCAGTCCACCCATTTCTTACCATATGTACCCTTAAGACATAAGTGTAATAACAACCTGTTTCAACCATAATTTACCATCACATCAAGTCTTGGTAATGGCTAATATTATATTTATAACTGAACGACTACTAAAGAAACACTTCATCTGAGTGAGATACCTTGGCCTCACATTCTCAAGATCATTTCACCATATCCACCTCTTTGAGTGGCATTTTACTGCATATATTTTATGACACAAATCATGCCACTACATTTAAATAAATTATATTCTTCTTTTTAGGAAAAACGTCTTCTAAATTACTTATTTTTATGAATTAATTAATCTATTTATTTTATCTCCTTCTTGCAGTTTCCTTTCCTACCTCTACTCCAAGTCCTTCCCTTCCTCCTGCTCTGTCCTTACTACCCAATCTGCTGCTTCTCTATTTCTCTTTAGGAAAAGGCAGGCCTCCCATGGATATCAACAAAGCATGACATATCAAGTTGCAGTAATAATAAGCACCTCCCCATATGTGAGGTTGAGCAAAGGCAATCCAGTATGAAGAGTAGGGTCCCAGAAGCCAGCAAAGGAGTCAGAGACAGTCCCTGCTTCCACTGTTAGGATTCCAACAAGAAAACCAAACTACATAACTGCAATGGATAATACTTAGGTCAGCCTCATGAAGGCTCCTAGTTGCTGGTTTAGTCTCTACGAGTCCACGTTAGCTGAGAATGTGTGTTTTCTTATGGTATTCTTGACCTCCCTGGTCCCTACAATTCTTTCTTCCCCTCTTCTGCAGGATTCCCAAAGCCCCACCAAATGTTTGGCTGTGGGTCTGCATCTATTTGTTGCTGGAGAAAGTTTCTCTGATGACAATTGAGCTAGGTGCCAATCTAGAAAGTTCTATTCTTTTTTATTTATATATACGTACGTGTGTGCATGTGCACGGGTCTCCAGGAAAAACAGAGAAATGCCATCAAATACTCTTTAATAGGAGGGATAGATAGTGTTGAGCTGCCTAAAATGGGTGATTATTCTGATATGTGATTTCAGTTTTGGAAAGCTTATGAATTACACATAAACCAAGGAATAGTTTTAGTTTACTGTAGAGTATGAGAAAATAATATATTATGGATAAGACTCGCATACTGAAAGTACAGTTTTTAATCTCTAATAAAATTTGATATAAATGTGTTAGGAATAAAAGCACATTTAATTAAACAATAAAATTTGATATCCATAAATTATTGTACATGGCATTTAATATTCAGTGTTCATGGGTCAATCAAAAACAGTTGTTGTTAAATTTTTTCATTTTGTTTTGTTTTCATTCATACCTTAGTGTTCTACCTTCACATTATCAAAGAGGCTGACAACCAATCAGTCTCAGCTAATGCACAGTTAAGTAATTCTTTACCCACCATATCTCCCTCTTAAATTACATACTGCTCATAAAATACAACATCCTTTTATTTCATGGCTTAGCTTTTTAAGTTAACAAGCTAGAAATTTTAATATAAGACAATGCTCTTCATTTTACTTCTTTAGCATAACTTTTAAAACTTGGCCGAGGAAAGAATTCGCTTTCATATGTGAGATTATTCATTCCCACCTCTCATTATTCCTCACTAAAAAAGGAGAATCTTTATTTAGTCTAAGAAAGTATACACAGATAAAAATACTGAATTACTAAAACTCATCCAGTGGGGACCAGGGGTGGAAGGAGGTAGTTGTGACCAAGACTATAGAGCCAGGTTTTCCTAGGAAATATTTTTTTTTCTGAATAAAATGACAAAGCCATCTTGATGAGTAAGAACTGTTGGTCTTCTTTCTTCCCCATGTTTTTCAGCTGAAAACTGGGATTATGCCTGAGCCTAAGGTAGTCATTTCTAAATCCTGAGGAAGAAAAATATATGCTTAAAAAAGGCAAAACAGGCCAGAGTCGGACTCTTTAATGCCATCTTTTAACAGCGTGGCTAGCTAGAGGGCTTATTTGTGAATATCTCATTATAAATAAAAAGTAAACTAGCTGCAGTGGGTTTTCTCCTGTTCTAAATGAAGTGCACTCCTAATTTGTAGAATATGTTTAGAGAGAAAGTGCCTCAAGGATAAATCAAGCTTTCTGAATACAGTGATTTTGATTTAAATGATCTCATTATTGTTTAGTTTATAATACATACACTTTTCTTTTTGTCTCATTTTTTAAAGGGTTTATATAGTGTGTGATGCTCTCCCACATGACCGCTTAGTCCTCAGTCTCTGACCGTCCTCAGTGATTCAAAATCAATTTGCTTAAAGTCCACTGGCAGTGTAAGCCCGTTTATTGTTTCACTTTGGTGGTTTGAACATAGGGAAAGCACATATGTTCTGAGAAAAAATATGAAAAAAATAAAGAGTCAATTAGACGCAAACATTAAGATATTAATATAATAATGTTTAATAGCAATATTGTAAATGTTGACTTATCTTCAAGGTCCCACTCAAGCTCAAAAAGAAACTAAATGACCATGATTAGTCATATAAACAGAGCCCTTTGTTCTTCTTAGTACTTTATTAATACAAAATTCAGAATCATAGGAGTGATGAACCTCTTTTGTGAATGTCCAGCTTGTAACCTTCCAACCATAAATCTATAAATTGAGATATAATACTTCCAACCAGAAACTAATCAATCTAATCTTATTTTTTGTAAATATAGCATTCCTCTACTTGTAAGCAAAACCATGTTTGGTACTCATTTCTAAAATGCCTTAAATTTATATTTCACAGCAATTAGCATAAATTACAGATGTTAATATGTGTAAAGATGTTTATAGTCTTCAAAAATTGAATAAACTGAGACTATTATGTCATTAAATATATTTTAGATTTATTTCTGTGTGTGTGTGTGTGTGTGTGTGTGTGTATGCTTCCATGTGACAGTCTATAGAGGCCAGAAGAAAGAATCAGCTCTTCCTGGATTTGGAACTTGAAGTGGTTAGAAGCTAAGAAAAGTGGCTGCTTGAAATATAACTCCAGTCCTCTGGAAAAGTAGCAAGTATTCTTAACTTCTACATCAAGTCTCCAGCCTCATATTAAACATTTTTAATAGGAAAGGCAATTATTATGACTTAAAGTTATACTTACATAGCAATGAGCTAATCATACCCACTGTGAAATTTTATTTTAATGTTGTTAATCTTGCCCTACACTCAATGGGGATATTGCAATCATATAATTTCACCCCGAATTCATCATCCATTGGTACCAAGCCAAAGGGAAGTAACAAACAAATCTGAAATCCCATAAATCACACAAAGCCCAAAGTGACTAAACCAGGCGGTTTTAATCCACAGTGTTTGTAATCACAACAAGTGAAAACTCTCTAAAATATTGCAACCCAACTTTCTCCTAACATCTGACATATTTTAAACATCAGGAAAATGAAATGTTATGTATCACATTCTTCCGCAGAAAAGCCAAACAAGTCAGCAAGCATTAAATTTCACTATTGGAGATGTATTTGTTCCAGGACTTTCAGTAACCTAAAAAGTAAATCTCCAAGAAAAAAAAGTGACACAAAGCATATTGACAATATCTAGTAAGTTAACGGAGACAACATGCTAATGCAATGTAGCTCTGAGAATATATGAGATACAGCAGAGACATTCATGTGCAGAGCAATTCAACATAAAGGTAAATATTTTGCTATGAACTGTTACAAAACACAATAAATAAACCCATGAAAAAGAAGATAAGAGTTACAAAACTATTTCTATAAAAAATAGATGATGTAAAGGGTACTGGTAGTTTTAAGTACTGTAAGCAAATTGTTGTTAATGAAAAAGATATAACAATCAATAACCTAGGATGCATTGGCGGACTTCTGAAAATAAGGACAGAGTGAGGCAATGAGACACAGCATTTTATGAGGCTCTGGTTCCATGGTAATAATGGTAGCAGCTGTGTACCTTAGGTTGATCTTGGACTCGTAACAAGTTTCTTCAATAAATAATAATGCAACACATTACAAAATATTACTTATTTTGATATAATCAAAAAGAGTTGAAGAAACAACAAAAATCATGACTTAATGCTCAAAGGAAACAACATAAAAATTAGGCTTGAGGCATTTTCACTCATCCAAAATTTCTTTCATATTGTACCACTTATTAAGTTCATAAAACGCTAGTTTTCCTTTGCCTTAGTATAAATTAGGATATAAAATTATGATCAAGTACTATGTGTAAGACCATTTGTACTTTAGAGTAATATTTGGCTTGATAGAGGAATTTCAGTTAAAAGAAGGACTGGACTATAGCTTAGCTTTTCTGTAGCAGCTGCTGTATATATGGAAGAGAGGTTTCCTCTAAAGCTCAGGAAATAGGGATGGACAAGATTATAAAAACCAGGGGACAGGAAGAGTTGTAGTTACAAAGGAAAAAAGTATCTTCTAAACATGACACAGCCATTGCACACATGAGCTCGTAAGGGCTGTAGTTAACTTTACACGGCCTGAACAATATCAATCTTGTTAACATTCTAACATGAATAAGGGAGGGGCCCAAAAGGCCCAATCCAAGCTTAACAACTACCATTTAATGATTGTGGGAGAGAGTCTGTTCTCCTCCCACTGTTTTCCCTGTCAAGTTACCCATGCATTGTCTGGTGACAACCCTGTATCTACAGCAATGTGCTTACAGGCAACACTATAGAAGAGGAAGAGGGGAAGGAAAAAGAAAGGAACAAGAGAAAAGAAACAACAGAAGGATGGAGGAAGTTGAGTAGAGATGATGTGGGCTAAAGAAGTCCAGAGGAATAGGAGGGTAGAGTGAGGGGTGGACAGGATTGAAATACATCATATATTTGTATGTATAAAAATTTTAAAAAGAAATAAATGTTGTAAAAGTTCTCATGTCTTGTACATTAGCTACATTAGCTACTACTTTGTTGCTGTAATANCCCCCCCCCCAAAGAGCAACTTATGGAAGTGTTTTGTTAGGCTTATGGGTCCTGAGAGATGAGTCCAACATGCAAGTAGGCATGTCTGCAAGCAGTTAGAATGGCAGCCAGGGAAGGAACTTGAGAGTTCACATGTTAAACACAAGTGTGACGCAGAAAGAACAAACTGAAAGCAGAGGATTGGCACTTTCCTCCATCAGTGTGACACATCCTAAATCTCCCCCAAACAGTGCCAGCAACTGGGGATCAAATGTTACAATATGTAAGCCTATTGGCAGAGCAGTTTTCATTCAAATCACTATAACATGTAAAAAATGTCTAAGCAGATAATTTATGTAAGATACCCACAGTACTCAATAAACACTAAATGCACATTTTTAATTGCATTTAATTCATATTCCTTCCATTCATTAGAATGGTTCGACTCAAAAATGATTCAAAAGTTGTTTGAAAATCTATTTGAAATATACCAAATAGGTTTTTAAGGTGGGAAATAAGACTATTTTCAAGAACTAATGATATAGAGTTTGATATAAGAACCCAATATTTCTAATAATCATAATCATAATGTCAATAGACATGAAAATTGATTTCTTAAGTTGGCAGTAAGAAAGAAAAAGGTAAGACATTCACATTTAGTGAGTTTGAAAATATTTTTCTGTGTAGAATTTCAACTTCACAATTCATGTGCTAGAACTCATCTTTGGTTCTCAAGAGAACGCTGAGAGTTAACCATATCATATTTGTAGATTCTACTTCTCAGTTTTCGTCAAACTGAATTTATAACCTAGAATGACTACAGAAACCAAGAAATGGAAAAGGAAAAGGACAGGCTAGAGATTGCTCAGCACTGACTGCTCTTCCAGAGAACCTGGGTTCAATTTCCAGCACCCACATGGCAGCTCACAACTATCTATAACTCCAGTTTCCGGGAATCAGACANAAGACTGAAAGGAAAACAGTGGCCATGTGATTTAGAGAGAGAGTGGATAAGGAGCTCTAGGAAAGCAGAGGGGTGGGAGAAAGGATCAGAGGAATCACAGGGGACAGGGACACCACAAGAACACAGCTCACAGAATCAACTAAGTGGGACTACTGGAGGCTTGCAGAGACCATGAGTCTTGTAGGAGTCTGACCTGGATCCTCTACATCTGTTATGGCTAAGTAGCTTGGTGTTTTTGTGGAATCTCTTACAGGGCAGTAGGGGCTGTCTCTGATTTTTCTGTTGCTTTTGAGATGCTTTTCCTTCTACTGAGTTGTTTTGTTCAGTCTTGATATGATAGTATGTGCCCGGTCTTATTATAGAATATTATATAATGTTTGCTTGATGTCCCTAAGAGGTCTACTCTTTTCTGAGGGCATACAGAGAGAGGTTTTGGAGGAGATGGTAGGTGGAAAGAAAAGATTGGGGGGGGATTAGAGAGAGGGGAAGCTATGATCAGATGTAATATATGAGAGAAAAAAACAAAACATAAATAAAGAGATTTAAAGAAAAATATGTGCAATTGTTGTCACCCCTAGTTTCCTCCAAAAACTTCAAAGTATAATCTCATTGTGGAAGACATCATCTACTTTGGATACAAGACTAGAAGTAATTCAGCTAGAAGCTCCTCGCTGAGAATTAGCTCTCATAGTATGAGCAAGAAACACATCACAACTTGCATGAACCTTGGCCATACATGAAAAGGGCAATCCTTTAGCTGCAATAAAAACTGAATTAGCTGGATATTTTCTCAATACATCAACTAAGATTTATTTATCTCAAAAATAGAGCAGAATTTACCTATAATTATCACTTACTAAACTGTTATAACAACAAAAATAACAACAACAATATTAAAATTGGCTTTTTCTTGACCTTAAGTGTTCTATATCAATGATGATACTCCATATTTAAACAGGTCTTTTAGTTTTAGGTAATGATCATAATATGTGAGGGAGTTGGTGGAGGTTGTGTCTGTATGTGTACATGTTCTTGTGTGTGTACATGTGAGGATGTATATGTGCTCATATGTACACATGTCACTGGAATTCAAAGGGCAATACTGTCTTTCCCAATCATTATCTACTTTACTTCCTTTAAGACACTGTCTCTCACTAAACCTGTGGCTCACTTATTTAGTGAGGCTGGTCTCTACTTCTCCAGTGAGGAATTATAGCCCATGCTAGTATATTCAGTTTTCTACATGGAGGCTGTGGTCAAATGTCAGTCCTCATGCTTATGTGACAAGCACTTTACTGATGCACTCATACTTTAGAGGTTTACAAACTTATTGCTTTGCTTTCTGCTCTATTTGCTGAAGTAACTAATTCATCTCATCAACTCTTGGAATCATGAAATGCCAAATGGCAAAGGTCATTGACATGCTTTAATAAACACTCTATATCATTTTAAAAGAAAAGAAACAAAATGTATTTAAATAAAATAAATTGCTATAGTAATAAGAATGTTAGAATAAGATGGGAACATAAAACACGTTCCAGACTAGTCCAAAAAAGGACTTTGACATAAGCAAGTCTTTTCATGTCATTAAAGCTTACTTTCTATTTCTGTCAAGTGCGAAGCTTTAATAAGATAAACATTGAGGTATATTTCATCTTATAATTCTAATTCCATTATCCCATCTAATTGGAAGTTCAAAATATTATAAATGTGTCTTTTGTTTCTTTCTTCAGTACTTATTGTAGTTATAGAGATTTCCAATGGGTGGATAGGTGGAGGTAAGAAAGATATTTTCTCATATGTTTTACAAACAACATGAAGTTCAGGAATATCACAGTATATGGGTATAATTAAATGATCAACTCAGGCATATTACAATATTTTCATCTTAACTATTGATCTTATATAAATTGAAATGTATCGATACATATGAGTTTTATAACATATTCTCTTAGTAACATCAGGTACATTTTATAGAAAAAGTAAACTCAGCTTGCTATACTGAATATTAAAATGTTCACATAGTGAATTAAACAATGTTATGACTTGGGACTCAAATGTACTTACAAAGCTCTAGTTCTAATGGTGTTGATGGTGCTATTGTTAAGTGTGAGGGCATAGTAAGGGGGTGATGGATGAATGGTGGAATACTCAAGTAGATATTGGTACCTTGGGCCTTTCTCCCTGTCTCTTTGTTCCTTGGCCTCCATGAAAGAACAATTTCATTATAGTCCCAAAGAGTGAAACCAGGAGAACTAGTGACTGAAACTCAACAACATCAGTCGAAACTATTGTGTCTGTCTTATAAGGTAATTTTTCCTTGTGTTTCGTCAGGGTTTCATGAAGTCGTCATGTTAACCATATGATCATTTGTAATTGCACTAAAAAGACAGAAGTAATTCAAGCTGAAAGTCATCCTTAGCATCAGCAAATTGTACTAAAATCCTAAGATGCCTGAGTGTTTTTCACTTGTGACATATGACTATTCTACAATCATAAGTCATAAAACGTTAACACTTAAATGTGTAGACCAAATCTGTAACCTTGGGATGTTTTGTATGTAATGTGTGGGAGAAAACAAAGTATAATTTGAAACAATGGGAGGAGCCAAGAAAATTTACAACAAAGCAAAACCTAGGGAAAGATAAAGATAACATATGTTGAAATATTTTGAGAGCTGATAATGCTAATCCAAATAAATACAGATACATACACAAAAATACTACATCAGTTTTCTCATCCATTTTCAAAGTAGTGTTTCCAAATTCAGAAAGATGAGAGTCATTTCTAGGGAACTGCTGAATCAGGGTCATGAGTCAGAGAGTAAACTTTTCCTTTTATTTCTTCTTTCATATATTACATCCTGATTGCAATTCACCTCCCCCCTCTTCTCCCAAACCTTCCCCTCTCCCTGAAATCCACTCATCTTCTGTTACCCTTCATAAAAGAACAGGCTTCCCAGGGATATCAACCAAACATGGCATAACAAGTTATGTCATGAAAGACACAAACTTCATATCAAAGCTAGACGAGGTAACCCTGTAGGAGAAAAAGGATCTCAAGAGCAGGTGAAAGAGTAGGAGACAACTGCCCCTCCCACTGTGAGAGGTTCCACAAGAAAACCTAGCTCAACAGGAATAACAAATACGCAGAAGACCTAGCTCAGACCCATGCAGGCTCCACGATAAGTAAACTTTTCATGGAGAAAAAGCATAAAAATAAACTCTGTGAGAACATCCCCAAGCAGATAGGTATGCTCCATCTATAAGACCCAGACTTCTTTCTTTCTCAAAGCATGATGATTGTGTCCCTCTCAAACTTATCTCTCTTTCTAATATGTGTGGAGAGACAGCTTTCTTTCCACAGCCTCAATATTATCTGCATTTCATAGTAATACATAGTCAAAGACATCTGATAAAACACATGAGTTATGATTACTCAGAAATAGAACAGTAACTAACCTAGACAAAAATAAAAAACAAATTATTGATAATAAATAAAAATATTAAATTACATTAAAATTAGCTAGAGATATATGGAAAATTGTTTGACAGTAATGTGAGGGAGACTAAGAATTTCTTTCTTTAGAAAGCTATAAGGTCTAATCATCTCTTGGTGGTAGTCTAGACATAGTTCTGCCCAGGTTGTCAGCAGGCATGGATCAAGTTACTCATAATTTCTTGTGAAAATTTTTGGTAAGAGAAAGAAA
>LOEQ01009104.1:0-11397 GCA_001685075.1 Bramus lutescens | reverse complement strand
GAAAAGCAGGGCCCGCTCCCCTCATTCATTACACCAGAGGTTCTCTAACTGTTTTGCTCCTAGCAGCCTTAGACAAAACTGTAGCAATGGCAGAAACAACTGGATCCCAACTACATGCCCAGGAATCTCCACTCACCTCAAACTCCTGCATGGGAAAAGAGAAACTCCCATCTAAAGATGCTAGGGATTGCATCATATAAAAGAGCCATTGCAAACCATGGACAAACTAATAGTAAATGTCCTCTTTTTTAAAATTAATGTTGGTACATGTAGACTAAGAGAAATGGTGAAAGATGACAAATATGAGTGCTGAAAATTCTTTTCTATTATCAATGAAGTTAAAATTCATCGGAATTAAAGCTGGCATTCAGTAAGGCTGTGCTTCCGTGGAGTGTGAACAGCCATATCTGTTTGCTTAGTATGTTCTCAGTTTCATCACTGAAGTTCCTATATTCCACAAAGTCTTTCAGCAGTAGGCTGTTCTAGTTTGTCATCCTCCTTCATGGTTCAACAAGTAAATGTTATATTTTTTTCTAGCCTGAAAATTTTCTACGACCTGTCAAAAGAAAACCTATCAAAAGAAGACGATAAGGTATAATTTTGTTTAGAAACAGCTTGTAAAAAGTTGCTTTAGACAGAGATCTGATTCTCTGAGATTTATGTTAATTCAGTAAATTAAGGTACAAAATGAAAATGTACATACAATCACAACTAAGAAGCAATGAGATCTAGTGAATAAATAATCATGGAAGTTACTGTGAAGATGCTAGTTAGAGAGCACCCATCCACACAGATGACATGTCACTAACACTGGACGGTAATACCTCTTAGCTCCAAATTATGTGTTGACTCACTCAAAAACTAGTAATTCAAGAAGGAGGCAATTAGGAAAGAAGAGTAAATTTTCCAATAGGCATGTTGGAGTAGCCTCATTTTAAGTGAGAAGGCAGTTTGATGATCATTGTTTCCCTATAGATCATAAAGGTCCAAGGATTGATGACAGATAATAAAGCTAAATACCATCAAATCTTTAGGAAAAGAAAATAATCACACTTCACAATTACTAAGAGAGTGAAATGTTACTCTTTGTATTATTCTTTTTAGAACATTTTAATGATTTTCCGTGAGTCAGGAAAAGTGTCAACAGTTCGTCACTACTGTTTTATTTATCAATCCAGTCGCCACCCCACCCCATCTCTGCCCTAGATGTCTAGGCTTCTTAGTAACTAGTGGAACATCATTGGGAAAAATTCCAACCCCCCAGTACTCCCATCCCTGTTTAATCACAAGTAACGGCTTTCAAACCTGAGGCCTTTTTCATTACTTCCAACAGCCACAGAGTTGCATCAAATTGCAAACAGAGCTCAATTACCTCTGCTCTGGGCTGTTGTAACAACCTAATGACTGGTTTGTAGGCCGTCTCAGATCCACTGAATCAATCTTTCACCTGCTGCCAGAGGGAACTTTCTACCATGAAGTATCACCATGACACACTCTTAGTTAATACTTTTCACAGTCTTGCCTGTACTTTACATTTGAAAATTATCCAGGAATCAGTCTAGGCTTCTCTTTGATCAGTCAGTCTACATTTCCCTTAGCATTCCAAAGTATCTCTGATGCCCTTTGCAAAATGAACCCTCAGTGGTCATGATTGCTGGCCTTAAAGCTAAGATACCCTTCTTGAAAGACAAGACCTTCTGCCTTGTCTGTAATAAAGCACTTATGAAATAAATACAATAATCTCACTTGGATTTGTTTAAAGAAAATGTTTCTCTTAAGAAATAAGACCTACCAGGGACATTACCTTACTAATTATACAAGTATATTATTAATAAAAAAGAGGGCATATTATCTGGCAATTTGTAAGACAAGCAACGTAGCCAATAGGCAGGCAGGGAGAAGAATGCTTTCTTCCTCATCACTAATCAAAGGTTTGAAAATAATGACAAACATTTTTACAATGTTTACTTTGGGAAGATATATAAAGAAATGAACACCTTAATTTGCAGCTGCTTATTGATACTAAGATAGGACTCAGATAGGACTCTGGAGATATATTGCCTATTTAAGAAGAGCAAGCAATTGGAAAGTTGACTCAGTAGTTGAGAGCACTTGTTATTCTTGCAAAGGACACAGGTTAAATTCCATCCCCTGAATGCCAGCGCTCAACGCTCAGTAACTGCAGTCCCAGATGATCTGATTCTTTCTTCTGATCCCTTCAGATGCCTGAAATGTGCACAACATACATACATATATACAGGCAAAACCTTCATAAACATAAAATAATAAATAAACCTAAAGTATAATTAAAAGCAATTGGATTGAAAATGTGATGACATGGTACAGAGCTTGTTTAACTTCAGCAAGAACTTGAGTTAAATCACCAACACTATAGAATAATTGCAAATTTAATGAAAAATTAAAATAAAGGCAAACAGATTTATATGTTTGTTGATTCAGTGTCCTAGCTTGCTTTATCTTACTATAAGACACTGAGCAAAATCAAATTTGGGAGGAAGAAAATGATCCACACACACACCCACAGGCCAATCTGAGGGAGGCAATTTTCAGTTAAGGTTCCTACATCTAAAATAATCCTAGTTTATTTTATACAAACAAAAACTGACCAGCATACCTAATAATTCCATCTCTTGTAGTTTATCTAAAATAGCTAGTAGGGAGTAAATAAATTGAAGCTATCAAGAGTGTTTGTCTTGTAAAGAGAAAATATAAATTTAAAGAATCTAGATGAGAGGCTTAGCTGTAAAAGAGTCAGATAGGCATGCGTCAGCATACAATGGGGTCATTCAGATTAATGACCTAGCATTATAAATTGACATACAGGCAGCAACAAAAGATTATATAGTAAAGTAAATTGTAAAATGTCACACTGAGCACAGTACTATATCAAATACAAACACTTCAAGAGTTAATCAATCAGCCTGTTAATAGCATAGCAAATAAAATTAAGAAAACATTTCTACTTTTGCATATTTGTACCTTTTACACCTTCTGAAAGGAGCAGTTTAAGCAGTAACCCTTGTATGGTTAATAAGTCTTAATGACCTAGTTAAAGAAATTAGGTGCTAAAGTGCTTAAGAAAAACTCAGAGCCTATGCTGCTTTGGAAAGACAGAAATGCCATCCAAAGCAATGAAAATTAAAATGATAATAAAGATGAGAGGCAAGCATGAGTATGAATGTATGAACTTTAGAGAAAGAGGTACAGTCTAGTTTTCTCCAAAAAAAAAATAATAATGTGTGCATGTTCATGTAGGTGTCGTTAGTATTTCTGAGCACAGGCTTATAATGAAAGTGGGTGTTAAGCAAATGCACAAGGCTATAATATACAATCTGCTAGTGAGAAGAGCTCTTACAGAAGCTAAATATTCATTTGAGCAACTGGTTTCAAAGTACCATCATGATGCATGCCTAAACATAGGAAGAAGGTAACCACACAGCAAGAAAAAAAGCAGACATTACTCAGAATAGAGGCATCTGCCTGGGAACACTCCCAGCTCCTGGAATCTTTACCTATAGTCACCTTATCTGGGCTACTTCTCCTGCTCAGAGTTCAGCGGTCCACTTTTCGCTGCAGTCTTTTGGGTTCTGCATTTCCAATGTCTCCTGCCCATCATTACTGTTTCAACAGCACCTTCCGTTTACTGACATGATGCATTTCCTCCTGTCTCTTGTCTTCCTCACAGATGAAGCCAGAAGATCAGATATTCTCTTTTTAAAATTTTTATGTTTTCTAGCATCCAGAAAAATAAGTCCTCAAGATGTACTTGCACAATAAATCAATTAGCTGGATATGAAAGGAAAGAGGTGGTCTGTGATAAAATTTGTTGCTAAAAGAAATAAATGATCCAAAATAAAAAACTTTGTAATTGGAAAATAAGAAGATGCCATGATACCTGGAAAAGGGAACTCTGAATTAAAATTTAGCAACTAAGTAGGAAACGATGTGGAATTAATAGGATATACAAAATCATGATTGAAAGATTTCCTAGTGGAGATGAATAGTAGAATGATGGAGAAGTGAAAGCTATGACTGATTAAAAAAATACTAAGCAATTCAGGGAACTCGGGAGAATCGGTAGGATAGATGATACAGACAAAGATGTGGAAATGAGGACATAAAGAATGACTAGAAAAAATATTAAAAAGAAGAAAGGGAAAGGTATGGGAGGAGAATGTCATGCCTCTGATTCCCAAAGGGAAAAAAATCTTCAAAGCAAAAAAGGAAAGATGATGGTATTTTTCCCATGAAGAAAGAATTGGAATTTTAGGGTATCGCACAGGGATCAGTGGGCAGATGGCTGTAGACACTAAATATGATACATTGGTGGTAGGTAGCAGTACTTCAGGAGCAGAAATCTGGGTAAATTATCTCATACAGGTTAGAGCAGCACTCAGGAGGCTGAGGCAAGATTGCCATGTGTTTCAGGCCAGCCTGATGAGAGAATATGAAGCTGTCTCAGAAGAGAATAAAAAGAATAATAAATAAATAAAAAGGACAGCCTTCATAACAAATACCAGGAAAGCGAAGGGTTAAAGCAAAGAAATGTACAAAAACTGAAGTGTCATATAGATTTTAATAGAATAAGTGGAGAGATGGCATGCCAGGAAAGGGATGGGACAGCTGGGATTGGGGGCATGGAGACAGAGGAAAGGTCTAAAATAGATCTCATGGGGACTGAGCCTGAGAGTACAGCAAAGGCAATTAAAAAGACTGCCAAATAGCAGCAGAAACCAGATTGAAGGCTGAAAGCATCCAGTTCTAATGAGCCAAATCTGCACTGCTTTGTTTGCGTCCAGCAGTGCTCACTCTCCGGGGAGAAGTGGTGAAGAGAACAGAAGGTAGAGGTATATTCTATGGCAGGAACTTGCTCTGTGAGTGAGGCAGACTGTGGCATGTATGGGAGCCTGACTCATTCCAATGCAGCAGAGCAGCAGTCTTTGAGTCTGGCCACTGGATATTTCCAAGGGAAGGGAGAAGGGTTAATTCAGAACCCCTAGGCTGCTACCTAACTCTTCACGTAAATTAGGGAGACTCTGATTTCTTACCCCCTGGTCATTTTCATTCCAACCGAGACCATGGGATCATCAGGAAGAAGCAAAACAACATGAAATTTAGAAATTCTTAGTAAAGGATTGTCTTGAAGTGACTGGTTAGGGAATGCCAGCGGACAGGGGCAGAAGGCAAGGAAGATTGACAGGAAAGAAGGAACTCTCTAAAACTGCATACGTTTCAAAGACCTTAGTTACTAAGTTCTAAATAAACTACTTGTCAGATGGGGGAAATGGAGTTTTGTTGTATGCAAGCAGCGTTGACTAAACGATTACTCATCTACGGAACTCCTAATGCTTACAGTGAAGTAGAGGCTATGCAGTGAATGCTAGCCCTCCTCTTTAATGTCTCACTTTTACACTGCACGTGCTTAGCTACCTAAACAAATCAAGCCTATTCCACATTCGGGCAGTTGCACCGACTATCCCTGAAGACCTGTCGTCTTCTGCCCTTACATCCACCAACTGGGATTTGTCTTTCTCTAATTTTATTTTATTTCAATTCACATTCCAACCGCAGTTCTCCCTCCCACCCCTCCTCTTATCTCCCCATGCCTACCCCCTAACTGTCACCTCCCTTAGAATATCTTTCTAAGCATCAATCTAAAGTGGTCTTCAGCCGTTTATCCACCCCACTACCTGCTTCGGGAGTTAAGGGGGTGTTTTGATTTGCTCTTATTTAATTCTTGGTAAAGATAATGTCTTTCTTATTTTTAATTTATAGTATGTTTCTGACACTTACAATATAAACCCCAGAGGGGGCGTTATCTAAGTCACTACTATACATACCTTCAAGTTCCCTAGAATCTTGCAAGCACATAACATATATTAAATACTTACATGGTAAGTTAATGAATGACGCAATGTAGATTCTTTAATTTCAAACCTGATGGAAATTTACACAAAGCACAAGTGCAATCCCTAGGTTCTGTACCCAAAAACTGGAGGAAAAAAAAATCATCTTCTCGCCTTATAAGTCACACTGACCCTATCTACCTTGTTCCCCAAAGTAAATACTATGAGAAGGAATATTTTTACTGTGGATACAGGTATATGGGACAAAAAAATTCAATATGTAATCACAGTGTGTTTCAATAAGAATGTTAAATGAACTTGTGAAATAAAAATGTGTTATTTTGATTAAGCTGAGACATGGGGTCTGGAAGTAGGTTTTTCAGAATTTGAGCACTCTAAGACTCTATTAGCTGTGTCAAATATATAAACAAAATATCAGATGAATTTTCCATAAAGTATGTGTTATAAGCAGTAGTTTCAGTTTGTATTTAGCTTAATTAAGAGATTTTTTAAAGGAAGAAGAATATGTGCTCTTTGTCATGAAAAACAATCTCCAAGTAAGTAATTATGTCTCCAACTAGTTTCTCATTACTTGTGCAAAGTATTCTCAGCCAGTTGACTTTCATCAAAACAGATGAAATAAAAATGTAAGAGTTAAGAATATCATCAAAATAAAATCAATAATAGTAATGAATAATTGATGGTGCAGAATTCAAGCTGACCTTAAACAGCTCTGAAATAGAGCTAAAATTACAAAGTAACATGTTTTAGCATTCACCCTTAAGATACTGATATAGAAACAATAACAAAAAAATCATTAAGCACACACACAAAAAATTAATGATTATATGAAGATCAGGTACTAATAGAACTAATATATAGACAACCGGATTTAGATTTTTCAAACATAACAAGGTCAAGAAACACAAAATAAGGGGATGGAGAGATGAATCAGGACTTAAAAGATTTTACTGATCTTTTACAGGATCTTAACTCCCTTCCCAGTACCCGGATATGTGTCTCATAACTCCAGCTCATAACCCATGAGGGCTCACCCATACACACACACACACACAAACTAAGTAAATAATTCATCTTTAAACTGATTTTGTAAGGAGATGTTTTCATGCTTAAAAATTACTGTGGTTAGGCTGGGAAATCAGATGGATGAATGAGTACACATCTCCACAGGCTTTTGACCTAACAGAAGATTTTAGATTGCCACAATAAAAAAAATCACTCATCTCAATAGTTCTGATAGGAAACACTTAGGAAGTACATATTAAATAAGTAATAAATAAAAATTAGACTGCTTTAAGCTCTAATATAACATTTCATTGTGACAAATAACACCTAAAAATTGACATCTAAAGTAAACTTAAATTGGTTCCTTTATTAGGTAGCAATTTCATAAGACACTGACACTATTTGATTCTAAAAGCAAAAAAAAAAGTCTACAATTAATAATCCCAGAGAACTTGGACCAAAATGAGGACCCTAAGAGAGAAATACATTGATGTAGTCTACACCGAATTGGAAAGAGACAGGATCTCCTGAGTAAATTGGGAGCATGGGGACCATGGGAGAGGGTTGAAGGGGGGGGAGAGGAAAGCAAAGGAGCAGAGAAAAATGTATAGCTCAATGAAATCAATTTTTAAAATGCTCATTTTTTTAATTAAAAGACAACAACAAAAAGAAAGAAGGAAAACAAAATGGGGAGTGTAACTCTTCAAATGCATAGAAGTCAAATTTCTAACCTGCTGGACTAATAAATCTTTTGTCACTCTTTTGAAGAACTTTAATTTTAAGCTAAATATTAATAACCAAGGCAATGTTAAAGGTCCATTGTGAGTTCTAAAATAAATGGCCCTCACTATAAAGAGAGAGACTCAGTTTGGAGACAAATGGTACGTTGCAGTTTTTCAAGCAGTCACTATGTCACAGATAGGAAAGACAGCAGTCACCTTCCCATTGCTTGGACAAGCGGTGCAATACAATCAAAAACATCCTAGAATGAAACTTGCATTTCTAATTTGACCCTGCTAATTCCAGTATTGTCTTACTTTAACAGTTAGTGTTTCAAAATTGAGATGGTATTGATCCACAAAAGAAAAACTAAAGGAGAAAAACTAAAATATTTCTTGCCTCTTTATGACCTGAAGAAAAATGCAAAAAATCAAGTTGTGTATGTATGTACATAATGATGTAGATAGTCATGTATCAGTCTCAAACACTCAGCAGGCTCCAAACTTAAATGGCAATGCTTATGGCTCAAATAATACACGTACATTTATTAGTTCTTTCCTTTGCCTGCCTAACCCTCCTTAGAGAGTAGCAATTTGAGCATTCTAATGACATTGGGTGCATAAAGATAAATCAAACTGAAGCAGATAAAAAGTCCTGTTTTGAAAAGAAGGCTGTAGTCAGTTTTACCTCCAAAAACTGCTGCTCTGCTCTAAAACAATACCACAGCCTCTGTGTACACAAACACATAGGACACTTTCCCCAAGGCTTCACGGAGTAGATGTCAGAGCTTCATCAATGAATTCCCACCAACTACCATTTTACCACCACGGATCAAGAATACACATATTGACTGATCGCTAATTACTAATTACCCTAAATATTTCTTAACCTTAAATTTTGAAAGAAAAATAATTATCATAGGAAATCTTAGTGTGTTATTAAAATAGAATAGGTTGCTAAGACATCACCTCAGTTTAGTTTTAATCGTTATTCCTGGGTTAATATCAGGTTTATAGCCACCAGAACAACAATCTTCATTTGTAAAGTATTATATGCAATCAGTATGTTAAATGACATATCTTTACTTTAATGCTAGTGAAAAGAGACATTAGGCCAGTTATTGCAGGTACAACATAGAGAATTCTAAATAAAACACTTGATGGCACATCTATGTTCTTACTCACCAGTGGTTTCCACGATGCCTTCTAGGATGACGACAACCTCGAATTGTTCAGTTTGCATGCTTCTCTGGGATAGGTCATAAAAAGGGCTTTTGGCATCGATCACGTGGCAAATTGTGAGAGGGGACACAAGAAAAAGTTGATCTGCCCCTGTGCTAAAACCTACATCCAGTTCAAGTTGGTCAAGGGGAAGGAACTCACCCTCAGGTGTCTGCCGAGACTAGACAAGCACACAGAAAAAGAGAAGAAATCACCACTTGAACTGAAAATTTCAAGGTAGCTCAATAATCATCTACATCACTGCCAACATTCTTCCCTATCTATCATCAGTAATGTAATTCAAACAGATCATTATGCAGCTATATTTTTACCAAATGGGCTGAAATCCCACGTAGCTCATGCAGAACATACATGCATTATTTATATTAAACAATTTGCTGTAATTACCAGTCCCTAACTCCTGAGCTTTGGAGAAATGCCTGATGTAACAATGGCTGTGAATCCAACCACAGAACTGAGTGTGTACGTGCACACTGCTTGATAGAAATCTCTGCATGGTAAGCAAGGCCATGCCAGAGTGGCCTTCCCTCAGAAAGCAAATAACTTTGCAATGAAATTTACTGAAAAATGCTGACCACAGTTTCAGAAGAGTTTTGTCTATTTCTTGAAAAGCAATATGAATAACTTTTTTTGGTTCAGGAATTTAGTAAAGTAACAAATGAACATAAAACTGGAAAGACACTATCATACTAAATTGTGAAATGTACCATCATCTTAAAAGGTATGTACTATTAGGTCATGGTTTTAATTCTCCTGATAGTAATAAACTGTAATATAATTCTCTATTCCTCTCTTTATGAATTTTAAAATATAGCCAAAATGCGCCCTGTTGAACTTGTTTAAACAAAATAGAATTTAAAGTTAGTTGTCTTTGACAAATGGTTCATTTAAAAAATCTCATTGGATTGTCACTTTGTTTCAACATAATCACAGGAAAGCTTAATTCAACAAACTGATTGCAATCTAAGACTGTGAATTTAAAGCAAATATCAGCATACCATAAAAGTTGACTTTACTCATTCTTTTTGTTCCATTCATTTTCATTTTGTTTATCATATCTATTACACACAATAGCTCTACAAGCAAATATTGAGATATAACATAAATAGCAGAAGCAGAATAAGAGCTTGTTAGTTAGACTTATACAGAAAGAAACTAGTTGGAATGGTTCTATCCCAGTGATCAAATAAGACTTGAAACAGTCCAGTCTATTTTAAGACCCCTCATCAATTAATTTAAAATGGAAAGGACTCTAGAGCATGGGTCTGCCCAAAGAAACATTCATTTCAAGATGGAGATCTTATTTTCATTTGGAGTTCATATTTGGTAAATAAGGCCTAGACATTCTGAAGAATTGTTGAATAATCTGTCTTTCCTGAAATTGTACGAGTAGTTTTGAATCAGTGGTGGTGTATCATCATTGCGATCACCGCACAGAGCTTTAAAAGCTGAGCTGATTCATTTGAAAAGGTCTATTACAATTGGCAATACTGGAAATTTTTCTCATGTAGGAGAACATTCGGGGAAAACACTGAGATTACTTTTCTTCTCTAAGTAGAATGCAAAAGTAAAAGAAAAGGGGGAATGGGAACTCCTGGGAAAGGAGGAGGGGAAGAAATAATTCCCAATCACACTTTTGTTTTCAATCTCTGGGGAAACCTGCTTATCAAAATCCAAAACCTCAGTGCTATCAGGAATACTGGAAAGCAATTGATATCTTCAAATCAGTATGAAAAATACTTGTTTGAATCTTCTTCCAGACACCTATAGTCTTAACATATTGTTGATTTAGTAAAGTAAGAGTGAGATTACCAACTTCCCAACTGTCAGCTGTATGTTGACATTTTGTTCATATATGAAAAAATAACTGACAAACTGAAAACAAGGACAAAGACAAACAAAGTCCACTTCCTTGTGTTCCCACCTAAGAAGCAACTGGTGCTATACAAGCACAAGGTGATATTCTGAAATCTATAATTAATGACTAAAATTTAGGTGCTTTTTACTAGCTACTCTAAGTTCTTTTTTCTGTACTGCAGCATGGACAATGTCTTTAAATTATACTTATATTTTGTAATATTTCTCCAAAGGAGATAATTTTTGGTTATCAAGATGATAAACCAGAACTAAAATTTGCCTAATTTTGGATATATTTATTATCCTTACCTGTGACTTTGGAGTAAATTTTATGCTTAACATTTCTTCACCTTTTATCAGGTGAAGAAAGGAAGTGGCCTAAGCACAGTCACATTATCGGCTTGCCAGTAATGTGGTTTATTCAGATATAGGCAGTTTAAATTTAAATATACATAGATTTAAATAAATATAAATTAAATATATTTAGATTTAAATAAATCCTACAGCCAGTAACCTTTAAGTTACCCGCCCACTTGGGCATGGCCTCTTATACTATAAATGCCGATGTAGAGCGCCCATTCCCTCTCTCTTCCAGCTGCAGGATTCAGTTGCTGTTCTCCGTTCAAGCAGAGAACTGTGATCTGTGAGTCTACCCCTAAATAAATAACCCTTTATTATACTCAATT
>LOEQ01009103.1:33106-47108 GCA_001685075.1 Bramus lutescens | reverse complement strand
ATGGTGGCTCACAACCATCTCTAATGAGGTCTGGTGCCCTCTTCTGGCCTGCAGGCATACACACAGACAGAATATTGTAAATATTGTATACATAATAAATAAATAAATATTTTTTTTAAAAAGATGGTAACTCCACTAGGATTCAGTGGATAGTTTCCAAACCTATGGGCTCACAGAGGGACCTGACTGAACTAAATAAATCACAAAACAAAAGCCATGAACCTAGGAAAGGGGCTGGTAGGGATGGGGCTTGACAGGAAAGAGGAAGGTAAGGGGGATATTGGGGAGTGAGTAATGAATGGGATTATATCATGTACCCACATGAAATTCTCATACAGCAGAACAAATGAAAAATAAAAAGTGAAGATAAATGGGAAGGTAAATAGAGGGTTCCCTAAAAGTAATCTACATTTTTCTTGGTATATTCATTATATTTATTGATGAGGGTTTCTCTGTGTAAAAGCCCTAGCTGTCCTGGAACTGGATCTGTAGATCAGGTTGGCCTCGAACTCACAGAAATCTGCCTTTCTCTGCCTCCTGTGTGCTGGGATTAAAGGCCTGTGCCACCACTGCCTGGCCTATTGATGATGAAGCTGTTTTGATTTAAGTGTACCATGTGCTTTGACCATATTCATCCCTATATCCCTCATCTTTTTTCCCCTTCCTACTCCTTCTAGTCTCCTTCCTGTTCCCAGATTAGATTTTTTTGGATATATTGCCAGGAGTGGTACATGTGGATTTTATGATGGTTTGCTTGCAGCTTTGTGTGGATTTTCCTGTGAAGAAGGTCATTGGAATTTCTGTGGGGGTTATCTTGATCTGGAGATTACTTTTGGCAATAGAGGCAGTTTTGCAATATTAATTCTCATGAATATTATTGGTCTTGCAGATAAAATGATCCTATACTTAAGTGATCTTGAAAGATCTACAGAAAAATAAGAAGTGATAAACACTTTTAGTAAAGTAGAACGATTTGAAATTAACTGTGCAGAAATCAGTACCTTTCTTATGTACTAGAAGTAAAAGTATTAGGAGGAAATCACAAAGGAAAAAAAAAACAAAAGAAAAGAAAACAAAAAAGCTAGAACTAAGCCTAACCATGGAAGTCCAAGACCCCTGTGATTAAAAGTCTCAAACACTGAGCACGGCAGGGGAGAGAATTAACTTTGTCTTACATGAATTCTCAGTAAAGGACTGTTTGCTTCTGCAATGGCAACAAAGTTAACCCCTGTTGTGATGGGTCACCTTTCCTCTGCTCTCCTGGAGCCTTCCTAAATGGGATGGTGGACAGAAGGACCCCATGAGAACGCACAGTTATTTTTGTCAAAATAAGAACAAAATGGATTTAAAAAAAACAAAACAAACCAAAAGCAAGTGTATTTACTGGAAAATAGGAGCTTGCATGCAGTTCTTGAGGTTCGTTTTGCCAGATATCCTGGTAGTCCTCAGTCTGCCACTGAAATGTGGACTGGTGTTGTTGAATTTGTTGGGTTGGAAACCGGACTTGTGCAGGATGTGGTGACTGAGATTCAGGTTTTATTTCTGCCCTGGGTCCCACAGAACTAGCAGAGTTGGTAAGTAGTTCAGAGTCATATACAAACAGTATTTGCCGTTTTCAAAGGTCAAAGAGGCAAAAATTACACTTAACACTGCTGTCTTGGTGGTAAGCACTAGTAGATTCAGCATCATAGGAAGCATTTTCAGGTTACTATTTAAACATTTCCTGCTAATAGTAGTTGGAGGTTTTACTGAGATGGTTAGCCTCTCAATTTTTAAGCATCTCTCACCCTCTAGTTATTGAAATATTTAGAGGGAGGTACTTCTTCCTCACTCAGTTACTATTGTGTTAACATTAGAATAGTCCTTCATGATGGCCTCTTAGTTGGGACCACATTTGAGACTGTCTTGCTCTTTGTAAAATACGGTAG
Organism: Bramus lutescens; assembly: GCA_001685075.1. Taxonomy (NCBI): domain Eukaryota; kingdom Metazoa; phylum Chordata; class Mammalia; order Rodentia; family Cricetidae; genus Bramus; species Bramus lutescens. The sequence goes on along the minus strand of LOEQ01009103.1, from coordinate 45,180 downwards.
CTACATTGCTGTCCATGCTTGGTGGAAGCACATACCTTCTGGTATATATATTGACCAAGTCAGCAATGCAATTATATAAACTGCTCTGACACATTCTTATAAAGAGAGCTTATGTGATAATGTATTTCATTGCACATGATGGACAGATGTGTTATGTCTTTTAACTGGGCATAGGAAAACTTAGTACTGAGTAGATTGGGCAGATATTCCAATTCTCCAGTTGGGTATGATAAGTTTGTTTACTGCAGCACATATCTGTTTTTAGCGTGTCACAGGGTTTTGAAAATAATAAACATGTGAGTAGCATCTGCTTGTACGAGGAGTCTTAGGAAAACCTCTGGCTGCTCATTTGACACCTTGTATTTTTCCCTTCCTTTCCAGTAGGTACAAATATGGCTCTTAAATTGGGACTGTTTTATTTTGGAATATACTTTAGGGATTTCTGTATTTCTTTATAAAAAGACCGCCTTTGACAGCTAGGGAGAAAAAAATATAATGATTTTGAGGACTGTATAAAGAGTAGCTCTCTACATGTGCTTCACTGTCTAATGGAGATGAGGAAGCAACCTTTGGTACCCAAGGTGAGGTGAGCAGGTCCTTTTGGAATGCTGTCAGGAAGTGTGATTCAGCTGAGGTTAGCCATTTTCCTGGGCATTTCCACAGCTCTCCAGATGCTCTCCTAGTGACAAAAGGGTTTGAGTCCTCCACATTGAGGCTCAACAAAAGTGACATAATAAGACATTTCCTAAGATGGTTTTGTAGGGGCAGCAGTGCCTTTCTTCCTAATCATGTTAGGACTCCTTATATATACACTCTTCTAAGACTCAAGTTTAATTTGCAATTGATAACATTATATAACATTATTTTCAATGGATTTTTTGTATTTTTTTCATTCTAAGAAATTCTGAAAATTTTTATGATTTACCAGTGACTTCAGATTTAAGAAAGGTAATTGATGAATTTCTTCGGAATAGTTTCATTTTTGTTTTTGGCAGGATCTCATTCTTGAAAGAATATTTGTAAATATAACCTTGTTGCTTTAAATCTAAAAGAAGCATTCCCATAATTTGAATTGGAAACCTGGTGACTTGTTGCTTATAAATCTCATATGTAAGATTTGAAATATATTTGCTAGTCATTTTTCTGGTTTTCTATACAGAGAGAATGCTAAAATAGCATCTGTATTTTTATTTACTTTGTTAACTTTGATTTAATATCACATTGTGGCAAAATAATAATATTTTACTTAAGTGCTGTTCCCTTCTATGTTTAGTATAATTAGTGAGCCATTAAGATTTGTTTATTAGATGACTGCATAATTAAGTAGCAAATGGCATTAGCTGATATCAAGTCTGGCAAGAATCTGTATGCATCATCATTAAAATGTGCTCTCCTATTAGTATTCTGCATCTGTTTATGAGTCACATATGGCTATAATGATATACTCTTCCTCATTATCTACTGTAGCCTAACACTTATTTTTAATGAAATATTAAAAGATAATTATTAAATAAAATTTAAACATGCAGTTTAATAAATTGTTATAGACCACTTATCCATGCAATTCTAATCAAGTAAGAACTTGCTGGTACTATTGGACTTTGTTTTTTCATTGCTACATCTACCCCCAATGGTTCTATTATTTTGATTTTTATGGTATTTAAATAATTTTTACTATTTTGTTGTCAAGACATGCATTCCTAAAGAACAGTTTAATTTGTTTTGTGAGGTTTATGTTAATGATAGCTTAGACTGTATATCCTGTTGTATCTGACTTTTTCTATGCAACATTGTTATTAAAATTACTATTACATGTATTTATAATTTAATTTAATTATATACTATTCAATTATATAAGTATGTCATGTTTTGGCTACATATTGTACCATTAAATACGTATTTAAGGTTTTTCCTGTTTGGGCTGTTGTTAAAAATTCATACAACATGTAGAACATGAATTATATATGTACGCGTGCATGTCTCTGTGTGTGTAGTCAGATAATTCTCAGACAAGACAAAGGTCTTTTATAATTTCCTATTTTATTCAACGACACTCTAGTTTATCTTTGTGTAAGTATCAAATAGTTTTAGTTGTTGCGCCTCTGTGCTAAATTACAGGTAGTAAGGTAAGGAAAGACCTTTGAGTTTTTTTGTTTGTTTGTTTGTTAATCCTGCTTCCTTTCTGACCTTTTCTTGCCACATGAAATTTAAAATCAGCTTGTCATGCTGACCCCACTACTGGGATTATAATTATCATTGTGCTCATTCTGTAATCAATACTGAATGAATTGGCTTCTTTATAATACAAAATTTTCTAATCTATAAACATACTATATTTAATTAAATCTCCATTAAGTATTGTTTAATTATGCTCATTAAAGTTTTATAGTTTTCTCCATTTTACAGTTTGGGAGACAGTATGTGGTTGAATCTGTGAGTGACTGATTGCAAAAGTGACATGAGCCCTGATCCTTAACATCTCTGCTCTTGGTTCCTGATGGGTGAAATGTTGACAGTGACTGTATTTGTAGAGTTAGCTACTAAGTGAAATGTGTTACACCTCTCCCAGTATTGGAAAACAGTAAGCACTTCATAAGGAGAATTAGCTATTGGGTTATGAAAAATATATAAATTATTTGACTAATTCTTTAAAATTATTTTAATTCACTGTTACCATAGTGAAAGTAGTTTTGATTATAATATGTTTAAATTGAATTCACATTTTTTGCTAAATTTAGCCTGCAGGTAGGATCTGTGCCCACTTACTGTAATACTTACATTCTTCAGTCTTATACCAATAGCTGTCTTCATATAAATCCTATTCTTTTCTTGTTTTAAAAGACATTATATGCTTGCTTTTTTCATGGAGATGTTTAATTGATCGTTGATAGTATAAGTAAATGTATTGAGTTTTCAAAGTATTATCCTACTGGCCTCCCTACATAATTCTCCTATATGTAGATATAAACACACACACACACACACACACACACACACACACACTTACACACATATATGTAAGTGTGTGTAAATTTTATCCTCTAATTTCTAGTTGCTTTTTTCCTATCCACTGAATGATAGAATCAAACTTTTAGTTGGAGTTTCTACTGTGGTTCCTTCCATCCATCCTCAGGGGCTACATGCCAGGATGTACAGTGAAGCCTATACATGCTATACTTTTTATGCTATGATAAATAGTTTATTTATAAATTAATTATAAGAGATTAATAGTAATGAGATTGAGTAATTTTAATTGTATACTTTAAGATGTATTTGAATGCTATCTTTCTCTTGAAATATGCCATTGTGCCTCTCTGACCATTCTTATACTAATGTAAGATCAGATATCATACCTGTCTGTTGAGGTGAAATGTGATGAGTGACCACTTGAGCTACTCTGTAAGTGGTGCTTGAACACAGGTACTATGATACCTGACAATTGATCTAACAACCAAACCAATTGTGGCATGACTAATAGGCAGGTAGAATGTATAGGGGACAGGTCCTAAGCCATGTAACACTGTGTCACATCGTACCACTCAGAATATCTGGCCAACTCTCTCTAACATACTCAGCTGGTTAGAGGGAGATTACAGATGCTGTCTGCACTCACCTGAAGAGCATCATGGGAATAGTGAGACCCATCTATGAAAGATACTCTTTTGTTAAATTAACCCTTACAGTATCCTACTCTAAAACACTGTCTTATCTAAATTATGATAATGTAATTTTAACTGATTTCTACACATCTGCCCCTACCTAATTTCATACTATTCTATAATAGCAACCAGAGTTATTTCTAACTTATAACTACAGCGTCTTACATTATTTTATTTTTTGCAGATAACTCATGTTGTTAATATATACTTATTTCTATATATTAAATATTCTACATTTACACATACACATATTTATAGGGTAATGTGTATACTTTAATGCATTATACAATGTATAATGTCAAATCAGGGAAATTGCTGTGTCCAACTTGAGCCATGTATCATTTATTTCTGTTAGGGGTGTTTAGAATCCTGTCTACTGGTTACATTTTTATTTGAATTCTTTCCTTTGTTTTAGAATTTCGCACATGGGTTACAGTAGACAAATCTGGAAGTGTCATGGTTACTGATGTTATCTGGATACCTGGAGCTCTACTGTTCCTTTGGCCTCCTCTCACTTTTTTTCCTTTTTTGTTCCACTTTGCCGACTTTGGCCCCTTTACTCTTATTCCATTGTGCTAGAAATGCTCCCCTCATAGGGTCTTTGTTTAAGCCGTATGCTCTTTTGACTGGGACACTTTGCCCTTGTAGCGCCGTGACTTATTTTGTTCTTTGTTGACTTGTTGCCATCTCGAGATTCTTTTCAGATCACATTAGTTGATATCCCACAGCGATCCATTTCTCCTCCTCTATTGTAGCAGCCACTTTTGTACTTCGCTGTTTTAGATGTATCTGCCCATGGCTCTATTCTCCAACCTTCTTTCAAGACCTTATAATTTCTGTAACTCACCGTCTGGTGAAACAGACTAATTTTGGAAATGATGAGTAATGCCGAAGGAGCATCCAGACTGTGGAAGCACCCTTATAATCAAATAAGAATACGTACCTCTTTCCTAGATAACATTAAATGCCTGTTGCCTATGTTAGGAAGTTAAAACATTGTTAATAATCTCTCTGTTTTATTTGCCAAGTCTCCATAAGCACAAGCAACATCTGATGATGACAGTGTGTCTCTTTGTTCTTGGAGATAACACACGCTGAAAGCCACACACCAGTATAAAATTGAGACTACGCATATATACAAATAGAGAGAACATACAGATGATTATTTTACATGATACTTGGATATGAATTTGTAATTATAAAATCATGCTGTTCATACTCAGAAATCAAGTAAACAATTTAAAAATCATTACAAAGATCCTCATGTTCTAGGGATCTTAATATTTTGTCCTTGGGTCATCATAGCTATTCTGTGCCTCTTCTCTAGGTATTTATCTGTCAGATAGAATTAATAAATTAAGCACCGTGGGTGCATCAGGCATGGCCTCTGTCTTTTCTTTTTAGAAGCCAGCCATTAGGTTCCTTGCAGTAGATGAAAGGAAAGGTGCAGCTCTGGGCTGCCTTGAATTTCTTTGCATTTAGCTTCATTTTCTGTCTTGTGGATGCACAGTCCTGCTTTCAGTGTTAAATGGGAATAGCGGGGAATATTCATGCCCATCTGCCTTTCCCAAGGTTTTCTTAACCACTTTCAGCTGGATTTGGGCGAAGGTTGATAGATATTGTCAGAACGTGGGGTAGCCTGGCTTAGCAGAGCCTGCCCTAGAGCGATTCTTAGGCCACCAGTATTACCTCATTGATGTTTCACAGCGAAACGTTCTTGTTTGTAAATTCTTAGACCTGTGAAAAGAATAAAACTTCCCCCTTTTATTAAAAATAAGGAGAGTGGACTGTTGTCTTCTTGTGACCCTAATGGGAATGTTGTCAAATGATGACATAATTCTGCTTGGTTACATATTCATGTCATGAAATACATCAAGGCAGATTTTAATAATACATTTGCTGTTTTCTCCCCATAATGAACTGTATTTGGTTGAGTATGACATTCTTTTGATTTATTGTGCAGTTAAATTTTTTTAACTTTCAAGTATTACTGGTGTTTGCATGATTTAAAAAAATTTTTCATCATCTGTTGGTCTTGATTCTTCATCGTCTAATGGGGATTTGGTTCAGTTATGAATTTGTTCATATATAGAGTTTCTCCAGTTTATACAAATTACCTCATGGCCCACCAAGACCCCTCTCATATTAAATATTAATTTAGAGAGCCAGTGATGGTCACTTTTATCATCAATTCAGTGATTTAGTAGGCGTAGAGAAGAAAGAGGTTGGCTAGTTTCTGTATAAGTTTTTTTTTTTATTTTGGTGTGTGTGTGTGTTATTTGTTGATGACAAGTTCCTCTTGCTGGGTTGACCTAGAAATTTTCTATCCTTCTTGATTCTTCCTTTTACACGACGTCTTCAGTCCAGTAGGAATTCCCATGGCTTAGTTAGATTATAGACCCTTCTCTACCTGCCTCTCAGCCACACCACTCTGCAGCTGACAGGCCTCTGCTGTAAAGGTTAGTGTTTATTGGTGGGATAGGAACACAAACCCAGCTTCCCTAACCTCTGTATGTGTACAATAAATTTATGGTCTTACCCTGTACCCAGCTTCTTGGCATACAGGCTGTGACAGATCAAATCATGCAATGGAGAATTGACCACCATTCTCTAAAATCTGTAAAAGGTGGAAAGTTTGGGAGATTTCACTGAAGGTTCTCTTCTTCAGGTTGCCTGTCGTGTTATATACATGGCAGCTTTTCTAATGAAGCTCCTCTCAAGGGTTTTACAGGAATGTTGTTCTAGTTCTCTCTCTCCAGGCCCTACCACGTTGTAGGCATAACCGCTGTCTTTTTTGTTTGGTTGGTTCTGGTTTCCCCATTTGCACATCTCCTTAACTGCTGTATGTGCTGTTTTTTTCTAACTGCCATTGGCTGATCTTGAGCTTGTTTTGTTTTCAAAACTGTGTGTTGTGTACTCTTCCGCCTTCCTCTGTGATTTTGGTTTTGAGCAGCACAGACTTTAATTAACTGGATGCCTGCTCTTCCCCTTGCTTCCATCCGCACTGAATCTAAACAGTAGCAGCAGTTCACCTCTTGGCGGCTGGAAACTGGGCGGAACCTTTTTCTAAATTGTTGGGGTGGATTTTGCTTTTGTTTTATATATCCTTTGAAATAATGTAGCCAGGATCTAGACAGTGTCATCAAATGGTTATTTTTGATAAAAATCTTAATTTATTTATGTATGCTTTGAACAGGTAAAACATGTAGTTGTGCCAAAGTCTGAAATCCTTATGATTTCTAAAGATGTGAAAAGGTAGTAATGGTTAAGTGAACCTCCATGTACCCATCATAATACATCAATATTCTGTATTATTTTGGGAAACTTCGGGTATCTATCTGGCCAAAAGCTCATCAAGTAGGTATCCCTCCCAGGACCATGAGATTCTGGTATATATTCTTTCCTTTTTTCCACTTCCTTCCAGATCTCCCCCACCTCTCTACACAACCTACTTTATGTTCTATCTCTTCATCTCTTCCTCGCCTCAAAAGCCAAAGATCCAAAACAGATAAACTAAAAACAACAACCAATAAGACAAAACAAACAAAATAAAACCAGAAAAACTAAACGGAAACAAAATATGTAAAAAGCATACAACAAAACATGGAGTCTATTTTGTGTTGGCCAACTCTTCCTGGGCATGAGGCCTGCCTTGAAGAGTGGTTAGTATACCCCAGTGATGCGTCATCAGAGAAAACTGATCTCTCCTTTGCCCATGGGTATCAATTGCAGGTAACTTCTTAGTTGGGGTGGGAGTCCTTGTCTACTTCCTCACCTCAGTGCTGGGTCCCTGTCTGGCTGGAACCTCTGCTGGTCTGTGCATGCTGCCGCAGTCTTTGTGAGTTTATGTGTGCACCATCAGTGCTGATGCGGCCTTGGAGTCATCCATCACCAGTGGCTCTTACAGTATTTCTCCCTCCTATTTTCCATAGATCCCTGAACCTTGAAGGGAATGATTTGATGGAAGCATCCATTTAGAATTAAGTACCCCAAAGTCTCTCACTCTCTGAACATTGTCTAGTTGTTGATCTCTGTTGATTCTCATCTATTGAAAGAGGAAGTTTCTCTGATGTGGGTTGATTGAGACACTGATTTCTGAGGTTTCCATTTTGTATTCTAAGCTTTTCATTTCCATAAAACCAGTTTTGATATTGCCACTTTAATACTGCCATTTTTTAGATTAGTGGTAAAATTACTGTTTCATCATTCCTTCTATAATTAATTATTGAGAGAAACTTTATGGTAATTTGTAGTTTTAATGGACTCATTAACATTCCCTGATGAATCTTTATGTAACAGTTATTTAATCTTTAAGTATTTGTTTTTTTTGTTATTTTTTCTTAGACAGATTCTTCTATATTCTAAACTAACCTTGAATTTATTGCAGTCTTCCTGTCTCAGCCTCCTGGGTGCAGGATTACAGGCGCCTACCATGAGCCTGCCTAAGAAGAATATTTTCATATTCATGGTGTTATTGATGCAAGTTTGAAAAGTCTGGATTAAAAATTAAAAATAACTTCTGAAGCAGATGTTACAACTCTAAATATTTAAAAAAATATTTGAGAGTTCAGTGTGGTAGCTATTGCCTATAATTCCACACTTGCAAAGCTGAGGCAGGAGGATTGCTGCATATCTGAGATCATCTTGTTTTATTTACATATTTTTGTTTTTTTGAGACACTATTTCTCTGTGTAACAGTCTTAGCTGTCCTGGAACTAGTTCTTGTAGACCAGGCTGGCCTTGAACTCGCAGAGATCCGCCTACCTCTGCTTTCCAAGTGCTGGGATTAAAGGCATGCACCACCACTGCCTGGCTCTAAGACCCTCTTATGCTTCAGAGTGAGTTCCAGGCTGACTTGGGCTGTAGAGTGAGACTGTCTGAAAATAAAAACAAACTTGACATAACTGTGTAGATATTCTTATGAGATTGGGATCTCAAGGCTCAGGTTTTACTTTGAAATCTTAAGAATGTCCACACTGTACTTCACATGATTACTACTGTTCTTCTCATGTAGGTTATTAAGTGTGGTATGCTGTGATCTGGATGCTCTTCTCTTATTGGAGGCTCAGTATCAAGTATCCAACATGTTACTACATGCTCAGGAAGAAAATACCTTTGAGACCTCAGAGAACCACAGGTCAGGAAACAAAGCAAAAGGTGGCATTAGAGTGATACTATTAGCAGTTTTCCTTACAAATGATTTGAAACTAATTTTCTGTATAACTTTTATATTGTCTGAATTACTACATTTAAATGACAGAGTAAAAAACCATTTAAGCATGAATGTCCCAGGAAGATAATGATGTATGTTTTTGGGGAGTGCTCCATTTATCATTTGTTCCTTTTGTCTTAGGACTTTTTCCTTAGTTTTCACAAAGTCATTCCAATTTTAAATTCACATCACTTTGTATAGTGACCCTTTGAGTAAAAATGCTTTATTTTACATCTCTCTTAGAGCCATTCTGTCCCCAGTTTCCTAATTATGTCAGCTTATAGTCACACATTATAATTATTTGCCAAGTGAGGTTTTGATCATTTTTATTTTCCTACTAATAAATCACAGTTACCATTACCTCAGTTTGGCTGACATTTATAGAATGCACATTCAACATCTGCCATTGCTCTCGCGTCTGTAATTCAGAACATAGTAGTTCACCTCCCTCCTTCCCAGGCCATTTCATTTGATGCTGAGGTTTGATACAGAGTGAAAAGAGCAACATTAGAAACGAAACTGCTCTTCAGCAACTTGTGTGCTGTGGACTTGGGCACTGACTCCAGATCATAGAGAAGCTGTGTCGCCTTAGTTACAATCTTAGTCTTCAGTGGCTGAGCCACCCCTCCAGTCTAGCAGGAGCTTTCCTAAAGATGGTTACGTTACTTCAGAAATAAGATGTGTCCTCATCTTGTTTTTGAAAGCACAAGATTATTCATTAAGGAAATACCCTTTCTCTTAGTATTTTTGAAGCAATGAAAATTGACGATATAAAAAAAGGACTGGTGCCTTCTGTATTGTAAATATTCTGATGACCAATGTGTTCTGCAGATACCTTGTTTCTGTTTGTTGTCTTTTTTTCTCTTTGCAATCTAGTGACATGATTTAAAAATCAAACCATATTCAATTAAGGAGACAGCAAAACTGATGCATATTCTCTTTCAGGGACTTTATAATTGATGGTTTGTCAGTAGAGAGAAATCATGTTCTTGTAAGGATTAATCTCATTGGTGGACCACTGGAGCGGATTCTACCTCCAAGGATGCTTGAGAAGGTGCGTGCAATGTTTTGACATGTTTTAAAGTGAAGTATACACCTGAAGTGGCACTATACAACATTTTCCAAGTTTCTACATACCAGTGATTGATTTTTGTTGCTTGACAAGCTTACAGAACAGGTGAACACATTCAAAATGAAATAGTAGTGATGTCTTCAAGAGCTCATGAGTTGCTGTTGAGTGTCCAGGAGCAGTAGATTATTGTTTTATCATAGACTTGCCATTCTGCTGAGTGTCCTTGAGTATTTGCGTTCTGAAATCTTTCTCTTTCCTGACCCTTAACTGTTGCATTATTTATGCTTTGCAGTACAGAGTATGTGAGGTCTTTATTGAGTGTAGCTGTTAAGAACTTCCTTTCTGTTGCTGCCACCCTGGAAAAGAGGAGCTAGAAATGACTGGCAGAAGAAAAATAGTTTTGGGGTGAGGGGATGCCTTTTGAAGAGTATATTTTCCCTTTCATGAAAAAGTAAATCCATCATTATCAGTTCAAATCACAAAAGTAAGTTATCATAGTCCAACTTGTTTAAAATTTTTCTTACATTTGCTTATTGCCTTTTAGGAATAGTGAATTATAGTAGCAAATAACTTGATAATTGGACAAAAAGTTTGAACAAAAATGTGAATTTAAATGAACAATATTCCAGAAAGTATGGAAGTTCAGTATCTTAACCCTCCTCCTAATGTTTCCTGTGTTGTTGTGTTTTTAGGGGGATGACCCATATCCTTGGCCAATGTTTTCATCGTATCCATTGCCACACTGCTATCTGTCAGCAGTTCCACGAAGTGCTGATATGAAGCAAGGTAAATCTTTCTACAGAACGATATTCCAGTGTTCTCTTTCTAATTTCAGAAGGAGACTGTAAGGACAGTAAGTGCGGATTTTCATTCAGCAGGTGTGGAGGACTGATGTAGGAGGGTTATCTGTCTATGTGTTACTTTCATTGGTTAATAAAGNCCGTGCGGGAGCCGGGCGGGACGAAAAGCAGGCCCGCTCCCTATCACTACAGAGGACAACATTTCTGCCCATTCTCTCTTAGTGTTTAGGTTCCCTCCTGTTTGTTTAATTACTTCTATATGATGGCAAACAAGTATTACTTGGAGCAAAGGTCTTATAAGTCTGTTCAGTAGCAATAGATGTTTTATTTAAGCTCGAATTAGTAGTGATTGCAGTGATGGCTCAGAAGTTAAGGGCATTTGTTGGTTTTGCAGAGGACTGGTTTATTTTCCAGCACCCACAGGGTGGTTCACAACCATCTGTAATTTCAGGTCTATGGTCTCTGGCTCTGACTGCTGGCTTCCAGGGCATTGGACACACATGTGGTATATGAAGTCAAAACACTCCTACGCATAAAATAAATACATCTTTCAAACTTGATTTGTTAGAGAACTTAACCAGTAGCTCCTGACTAGTTAAATTCTGCCCATGTTGAAGTTTTCTTTATTCAATAGGGTATTTTTTAAATGACTGCTGTGTTTACATAAACCCTGTGTACTTAAGGTCTGAATTTTACTGGGAAGTATTTTACCCACCTTTGGAGCAATCATCATGAACAGATAGTTGTTTAGCTATTCAGTGTGACATGAGTAAAGTACTCAAATCAGCTTGCTAGGATAGTACATAAGCCAACTCCCTTGCCGAACAACGTCTTGTGGAGAAAGAGCAGTGTGGCTTTCGTCATCATTTTCTGAGCCATAGAACAACAGTTTTAGAAAAGGGGCCATCAGGAAAACTGAAAGAAACAAGTTACAACTCAAGGGCTTGGGAGTTTGAGCTGTGTGTGCGTTGTGAAGCTGAAATCAACAGTGAGAGGAGGGGAGACTCATATGGAGGAGCCAAGTTCAGTGTAGGAGCATGTCACACACTGCCAGGGGCTATGCTAAGAGTTCCCAGGCCAAGGAATTCGTACATGACTGTGAGGGTACACTGTCAAACTTTTCATAAGTCAATTCTCACATCACCATCCCTTCCTTTATAATCCCGTCAAGCTTACATTGGAAAGAAATCATGTGTAAGAGATTGATTTCACAGTCATTTAATGCACTTTAAAATTTGGGCTTTGGTGTTCCATTCTTGCATGACAAAATCTATCACTTTCTCGGAGACTTGGGAGTAATATTACATCTTTTTCAGGAAGAGGTTTTTTTT
>LOEQ01009103.1:0-18398 GCA_001685075.1 Bramus lutescens | reverse complement strand
CCCCATTCGTATTTGTTTCTAGAACATCTTGAGCCATCCATCATAATCTACATTGCTCTCAATAGCACCACTATCTTCCATGTTCCTATTAGGATGGCTCATAAAGCTCTACTCCAAGTGTTTGACTCCTTTGCTGATCCAAAATCTCAAATACACAATGCACCAAGAAACATACATGGTCAGGCCTATCAGAGCAATACCCCAATCCCTTATACCAATTTTTGTTTTGGCCATTGTTCTTTTGCTGTAAACAGACATCACCACTGTGGCAACTGTTATAAAAGAAAACATTGAATTGGGGCTGTTTTACATTTTCAGAGATTTATCCATTATCATGATGGCAAGAAGCATGGTGGCATGCAGGCAGATATGGTGCTGGAGAGGGAGCTGAGAGTTCTCCATCCACACTGGCAGGCAACAGGGAGAGAGAGCAAGACTGGGCCTGGTTTGACTTCTGAAACATCAAAGCCCATCTTCAGTGACACACTTCCTCCAAAAGGCCACACTTACTCTAACAATGTCACACCTCCTAATAGTGCCACTCCTTGGTGGCCATTCAAATCTATGAGCCTATGGGGGCATTTTTATTCAAACCACTACAGTATGTTATACACATATATGGAAATGCTGTGATGTAACCTGTTTGAATAATTATAATATGATGCTGGAAAAGGAAACATTATTCATAACTTCCAAACTTAGAGTTGGGTAAATGTCTGTCTGTATCCCCTGTACTTCTTGGAGACTCTTCTAGTGCTTTCTCTTGCTTGTAGTAATAAGGATAATATAAAACCATGTTGATATGACTGGAAGAAAAGGAATAGAAACACAAATGAAATCAATAATTCTGCAAATAAGTTTCGTGATTCAATTCTGGCTCTATCAAGCAGAAAGGAAATCTCTTGGTAGTTACCTTAGTATTTCTGTTTCTTCCATAGCGTTTTATATTTTTGTCCATAGAGATTTATGATATACTGAAATTAAAAGAAGGCTTGTTTCCTTAGTAAATTATAGGGTTTTTCTGTATTTTTATTAAGCTTATGTTATTTTATTTTTTATTTTTTTTGTATTATATAGTCTTTTTCTCCATTTTCTGTAACCTTATATGATAAATATAATCTTTTAATTATATTTTTGGTAAATTATATAATATACTCAATTACTAAAACTGAAAAATTTTACTCTTCGCTGTACCTCTGGAGTTCAGAGAGGAAACAACGTCAGTTGTCAGTAGTGAATATCAGACTGTGGAACATTTTGTTCTTCTTTTCTTTCTTTTTTTTGCTTTTGCATCTTCTTCAGTGAGAGTTAGAAGTAAATTAAATGTTTTTATTCTCTTCTAGTTTTTCATAGGTACCTGTGAATTATATTAATCTAGAGCATAGAGCAGAGGGACATGCCCTTCCTCTATTGGTCTGAGAAGCATAGAGAGGAGGGGCATGCCATTCTCTATTGGTCTAAAGAAGTGTAGAGAGGAGGGACATCCCATTTTCTACCTTGTAAGCTATACCAAAGTAACTTTTGGATAAAGAAAATGGTAGGTTTTTGTGGTGATTTTATCAGGGCTGAATTATAATAACCAAGTTACTATTTATGGTAATCAGTTTCTAGAAATATTATGCCATTAGAATTACATAGAATTGTCTGCTATTAAAATGGTGTTGTAAGTCAATATTGGAATTTTTATACTGAGTGACTTAGAATATATACATACATATGTATGTATATATTCTTTTAAGATTAATTTTTTCAGGCCCTTGTATTGTACCAAAAAATCATCCAAAATTATAAAAATGCCCTAACAAATTTCTTAAGCCAGTTAGGTTTTCTATTGCTGTGATAAAACACCATGACAAGGAAGGATTTATTTGGGCTTATAGTTCCAGAGGTAAAGAGTCTGTCATGGCAGGGAGGGGACAACCATGGCAGCTAAAGCAACATGCTTAATATGTCTTAAATCACAAGCAGGAAGCAGAGTGCATGGGGAATGGCAGGAGTCTTTTTAACTCTGTAAGTCTGCTCACAGTGCCACACTCCCCAACTACAAGGCCATACCTCCTAAGCCTTCCCAAATAGTGCCAGCAACCCAGACCAAGTATGCTGACATCTGTGCCTATGGGGGACACCGTCACTCAAACCACTACAGTGGCCCAGTCTTCTAATCTCAGGACTTGAAGGTATAGGCAAAGCAGATCAGGACTGAGACTAGCCCATGCCATGTAAACTTCACTGCCTTAAAAAGTAAATTGTTGAAAAGAGATAGAGAAAATGTATTTGTGAAAACATAATTTTATTTATTTATTTATTATTTATTTATGGCTGGAGGGACAGCTGTGGGTGCTGGGAATGAAAACATAATTTAATGTTATTTAATAATTAAGGATTTCCTTGCTGCTACTGGAGTTTTGCTTTTTTATTTGTTTGTTTTGAGAATTACTGTGTATTCTAGGATGGCCTTGAACCTGGGCCAACCCTACCAGCCTCAGAAGTATGGGTGTTGCCAAGAAAATTGGGGTTCCCTTTTAGGTTCTTAGTCTTATTTGTTAATTATTGAATTTCAATTCCTAAGGAAGCTCAAGAACAAATTTATTAAAATTTGGGAGCAAAACTACATGCAGGCAACCTTTAAATCTTGGGATCAGCCAGGAGGAGAGAGATGGGAAAGAGAAAGGAAGTTAAGGTCTAATTAGTGCAACACGTTCAGCAATGGAGGTCAGCAGGTAGCTGCATGGCGGAAGTGTGGGGACTTCAGGAGAGACTGAGAAAGCCCAGAGTGGTAAAGAAGACGTGCGGAGGCTGCTGGCCAGTACCTGAAAAAAGAGTTAGAGACATGAGAAGGAAAACTTAAGCTTTTTGAGTCAAGACTCAGAATAACTGACAGACTTTGCAGTGCTATTTAACAGAAGCCCTGTAAACTTGGGAGAGGGGCCTCTGGGAAGGAAAGGTACATTATCTCATTAAGGGGATAATTATTCCTCCCACCTCTGTAGCACAGCTTCTGGTAAATCAGTAGATTGACAGGTCCAGATGGATTAGCTTTCAAAGGAGGTGGCAATGCTCTGTAACATTCTAATCTTTCAGCAGATTGGAATGCCATGTCTCCATGCAGGTCAGAAGTAGAACTCAAATTCTATTCTTTTGACCAGGAAGAAATAGCTTTTCCTTAGTGGGCTTCAGTAAAGCCTGTGTATCTCCAGTTTTTAATGTTGCATTAAGAAAATGCCACTGTGTTTTTTAACTTTCTGGTTATTACCAGGGAAACAGGAGATAGGGTCAAAAGCTAACCATGAGTGAAAGGTACATCCTCGGTAACTTCTTAGCTGCCAATCCTTGGAACACTGGGATTATTGGCATGAGCTTTCGCTTCGGGCTTCCTTTACATACTCATAAGTGAGAATTCTATATAAGCATGTTACTTTAATAGAAGATTAGTCAGTTCCAATATAAATGTTATATCACATCGTGACCTAGAGCTACTCATGTTTGAGTGGCATTCTAATTTGCTTAGTCATTGGCTTTTAATTATCTGGAAACATTCACATACACATGATATATAATTTTTATATATGATAAAATGCACTCTTTTAAAGAAAATACTTTGAAATTTGACAAGTATCTCTAGGCATATAACCACCATATAACCACAAACAAAAACAATGTTTTCTCATGACCTCACAGCAAGCCTCTCTCACCCACAGTCATCATTTCTTCTTTCTTGTTCAAGGGTGGTCCTTTTCCATTGCTGTGAATTGGTTCTTCTCAACCTCAGCTCCACCTTAACACCATTAGTATTTTAGAAAGTGGGATTTTGAGGGGAGCCAGAGAGTTATACTTTGTCATGTAGGGATTTTAGCAGCATCTCTGGACCTCTGCCCATCAGGTGCCAGTGGATCTCTCCTTCCACTTTCTCAGTTGTGGCAACTGAGATGCCTATTGCCAAATGCCCTCTTGGGGGCAAAACTGAACCCACTTGAGAACCATGGCTTACTCTAAGATCATTCTTCCAGTGCTAGCATTTTACCCAAATAGAGCTATATAGGATATGGTCTCTGTACCTCTTTCTTTCTGCTCAATATAATGACTCAAAATTTATAAAGGCTGTTATACAAATGCTATTTGCTTTCTTTTTACTGAGTAGGATGTCCATATTTAATAATAGGCTACATTCTATTTAACTGTTTCCTTTTTATGTTTCTCTGAATCTCTCATTGAATTTAACATTTATTTTTGAGAATCTTTTTTCATTAATTGATTCTTTTACTAGTTACACATCACAGTGTTGTTTTTTCATAGTTTTTGGATGTTGACATTTTTAATTTCATGATGATTGCAGGTTTGCTTTTAATTTTTAAAAATGATAGTGGATACTTTTTGGCAGGGAGTTACTTGTGTATTATCTTGATTTTCCAAGGTGATCATTCTTGTTTGGAGCTGGGCATGAAGGCACACACTTATAGCCCCAGTGCTTTGGAGCCTGAGGCAGGAACATGCTGAGTACAGTGTCTGTGCCACAGTGGGGTCATAAAAAGCTTTCCTTGTAAACTTAAATATCCTTATCCATTATTAGTTATGCATACAAATACAATTCTAGCTGTGGTAACTGGGATGCTGGATGATATCTGTCAGCCTTTTAATACTAATTAAAAATTTAGACATGGACCTTCTACACCTCACCCAGACTGTTCTCTCTGTGTGTTGTATGTGTGTGCACATGTACAGGAATACAGTAGTTTGTCCTTACCTGTAGCTTCACCTTTCATGGTCAGTTACACAGTACCAACAAAAGTCTGAAAGTATTAAGTAGGAAATTCCCAAACTAAATAAATGATAATCTGTAAATCACATGTTGTTATAGGTAATCTGATGAGGTCCTCTGTTGCCTGCTCACTTATTCCTGTCCCACATGTGACATATCCTATCTAGCTGTGTGCTGTGGTGCTATGTGTGCATGTGGTTTGCCTGTTAGTCATTTAGTGGCCATTCTGATAATTGTTCATTGTGATATAATATTATTGATGTTCAATTAATTTACTTAATGGCTCCAATATGCACAGTGGAATGCTGTCATTTTTCTTGTAAGACGTTATCATTGCTTTATTTTGTTATTAGTCTTACTGTTAACCCTGTTTGTTTCAGTATGGATGTTTGATTCTATCTAATTCGTAATATCCTACCATGTTATTTTTCTTCCTAGACAGTGATATCGGAAAACTGTTATCCTTCTTCAAAATGTCTGATAAACAAACAGAGTGGATAGAAAACTGCCGAAGACAGTTCTGTAAAACAATGAAGTCCAAGCCGGATGCAGTCAGTGGAAGTGGTGAGTGTGCTGTTTTCTATTGGGATCTGCCTGCATAAAATGATTTTAGCAGACGCTGTGGCTCCTGAAGATTTCTACTTGTGTGTGCAGGAAACATAATGCTAATTAGGAAAGTCCACTGCCCCCCTCCTTCTCAAGGGACCTGTAATTCTGAGAGAACCAAAGGCCAAAGAATTCCTAAGCATTTTTAGAGACTGTACTGTCTGTACATGTAGCTGGCAGGTTTGAGGTTCCCGTCTTTCCTGAGGCTGCAGTTTATCTGTTTTAAACAATCTTCATTTTTATATACCATGTTGCTGTATCTTTGTAGAAATCTTACCAGTTTACAAGTAACATAAGTATCTTAAAACAACACCAGGCATCCACCAAAGAAACTGAATGATTCCTAAGGAAGCTTTGTCTTGAAGGAATGCCTTCAGTTTAAACTTATCAAGCAAGTTTAACCTCAGTTGTTTACATGTACTGTAACTTTGATCTGATTCTAAGATAGATTTCCTCAAAGCTGTCGTTTGGGAGTGACTTCATTTCATCACCCATATTTAGAGATTTTCATATTTGTTATAAAATTAAAATCAAGAATTTAAAAATTAACTTTACACCTTGCTGGAAAATGGTCTTTTTACAGATGAGTAAAATATTTATGTAGCAACAAAATCACAAATTGTTCTTCACAGTATGAGTATAAATGACCAGTTAAGCCATGTTTAGTCTTCCTGAGGATTCACAAAGTATTGCTGCGCAGCGGTGATGTATGTCTTTGGTCTCAGCACTCAGGAAATTGAGGCAGATGCATCTCTGTGAGTCTGAGGCCTGGATGGTCTATAGAGCAAATTACAGGACAGGCTCCAAAGCTACAGAGCAACCCTGTCTCGAAAAATATAGATGTAATCTTTATTAAAATACATATGTATATATGATACTATGTATGATATATATATATGTGTGTATAATATGTTAGTTAGGGTTTCTATTGCTGTGAAGAGACACCATGACAATGGCTAAATCTTATAAAATCAGGCATTTAATTGGGGCTTGCTTAAAGGTTCAGAACTTTCGTTCATTGGCGTCATGTCAGGAAGCATGGTGGCTTACAGGCAGATGGATCTGGAGAAGTAATTGAAAGTTCTACATTTGGATCTGCAGGCAGCAAGAAGAGAGGGTGAATCATTAGGCCTGGCTTAAACTTCTAAAACCTCAAAGCCCACTCCTAGTGACACACTTCCTCCAACAAGACCACACCTACTCTAACAAGGCCATACCTTTAATAATGCCACTCCCTATGAGCCTTATGGGCATGATTTTCACTCAAACCACACACACACACACACACACACACACCCCTTTATAAATATGTATAAATATACGAATGATTTGGATGTATATATATATGTATATAATTAGTTCTTGATTGTATAATAGATATATTTAAAATGGATTTTCTCAGTGGGTTTTGCACATGCCCAAAAATACATAACAAATTAGGAGAGGAGCATCTTGGAGTGAATGGT
Organism: Bramus lutescens; assembly: GCA_001685075.1. Taxonomy (NCBI): domain Eukaryota; kingdom Metazoa; phylum Chordata; class Mammalia; order Rodentia; family Cricetidae; genus Bramus; species Bramus lutescens. The sequence continues at coordinate 11,570 of LOEQ01009103.1, read as the reverse complement.
GCAGTTTACATGCCTCCTAAAATGCAGTTTTCAGTGTCTCTGTTTGACAGAGACACAAGAGAAATGCCACCTGTCTAGCCATTATCTTTTTGAAATGTGTTGTATAAACTCAACAGATAAGAGTTCTTTTTGGCAGCTAGGGCACTGTCCACATCTTCTTCCTCAGTTATTCATTGTTGGTTCTGTGTCCACCTCCTGTGAGCTACTTCCAGTTACAGATCCATTCTTCTCTGCCTGATGCTTAGTTGCTTACACAAGACTCATTTATACCCCACAGTGACTCTGTTATGTAGTCTACATCTTATTGGTGGTGATAAAATTCATAGTTTTAGGTAACAGCCTAGTTTGCAATAGAAGAACCAAGAGGAGAATCCAGGTAACCCGATGTCAAAATCCTTGTGTCATTTTACTGTGCCACCATTTTATAGCCACCATTTTTTCTATCAGAGACAGCATTTTTCAGCTAGACACAGACAATAAAAACACTGGCTTAATAATAAATTGTGTCACCTCCATATCTCATAATGCATTTGTTTGCCACAACCCGCTCAGCTTGAGTCCTGACCCCAGAATTTGGTAGTGAGGGAGTGAAAACAGACAGACACACAAACACCTAATATATGGTTCTGTGATCTCCAAAACTAGGAACCTCAGTGGGTTTATTAGTACGCTACATGGGGAAAGGTTAACTAATCTTGATAGGAAGTCTCTGCAGGTGAGCTCTGTGAGGGTAGATACACCCAGGAAGTGAAAGCTGCAGTTGCCACTCTCTTCATACACTGCTCACTTGTATGTCAACACTCACACTGGGACCTCTAAAAGTCTTACCACCCATACGGATAATGGCTTTGACAATTTCCCATGGGTGAGAGGCCTTGGGATCCTCAACATGGCTGTGCTGATGTCAACAATACATGTTCACTCAGGACTTCCTCACTTGGGTTTTCCTCCACTCCCTACATACACTATCTGTATCTGAGTTGAGCCAGTTTTGAAGGTAAACTCTTTACAAAAACACTTGATATGCTTTGTATACACACACACACACACACACACACACACACACACATAATCACCCTACACACATACATAGTCTGCCCCTGCAGTCTTGGGTAGCTTGGGTTCTAAATGTGAGTGACTGACAGTTAGGCAACTTAAGGTTTTGTAAATTACCCTTTGTATGTTAACTTATTCTGAATTTTTCTTTAAGACATTTATGTAAGGCTTCATAATATACAATAGTCTATCCATTTGTTAACATGTTCATAATTATGAGAGAATGAATTTGTTTTAAATTTCTGTTTGAATAAAAAGGTCCAAATGAAAGAAGCGAAAGACCCCAGAGAACAGGAATAATTTAAGATAGAAAGGCCAAAATTGAAAATTCTTTATAGAAATCTCAGATCTGTCATTTAAGATTAATATGCACTTTAAACAAACTAGTATTCTGTAGTTGGCTTTTAGAGCAATATTCTCTAATTAACTTGTTTAAAATTGCTTTTTGCACCCTCAGTTTTAGAATCTTTCACCAATAAGCTAGGATGGTGGTGACCTTTGATAATTTTTTGGTTTGGGGAGATTTTGCTGGCATTTTGACAATATTATTTCTCAAAATAAATGCAAAAACCAAAATAAGATTTTACAAGTTGCTCCCTGGTAGCTGGAGGATTAGAAAGTGGAATCTCCTGTCTCACTGTGTTTCCACTGTGGCTAGAGCTGTGGTTTGTACTTTTCTCTCCTCTCCTTTGGACCAGCCTGCACCTGCTCAACCTCATGTGTCAGTGACAAATCTAACATCTCGCACACAGGTAAATATTGTGCTTTCTGCTGTGAGGTTCAAAGCAACATGTGGATTGATGTATGAGCCTGTGTGTAAAAACAGCAGCAAAATACCTGGTGTTTGAAGAAAACATGCGTGCTTTGAATAGAGAATTCACACCAGTAATTGCTTAGCAATATGCTTTGATTTATTCCATTATTTCAAACATTGTACTTAAATACATAGCACACAGCAAATATAGTTGAGCTCAATGAAGATAAGTACATTATAATTGAAGGTTTAAATGGACATTTACATTGAAAATGATGTTTCTGAGCATTATTTGTTACTGTGTATATTACACTTTAGATTGTTAGTCCTAACCATGAAATTAAGAATAATTATATGCAAACTTCATTACAGGTCCTTTCTACAAAATCTGTCTCAAAAGTTTATATACATAGATGTTAAAAACTGTCACCTGCGGATATTATATATGCACTCATAAAAGAAAGACATTTGAAATAGTTTCAGAAATATGGTAGATTCATACCTGTGTTTGTAAACATAGAACCAGCCCAAGCAATTGCAAACTCAAATCTGTACACAGGGATATTTCTTCAGCCATGGCTGTTGAGTTTTCATGTTTTTAAGTACTTGTTTCATTTTGAAATCTTATAATGAATAGATTTCAATGAATCAAAACATTTCATCCTCATCTCTGGCCATCAAAATGTTATATAGCTTGCTCTCTACAGTTACTGACAATCACACCATTCCTTTTTTGTTATTTGGTTTTTACATGTGGAGCACTAATTCTTTGAAGAATTATATGCTTGAAATATACTTGAATGTAAAGTAGGATCCATGTGGTTAATAAAGGCTATGGTTAGTAGTCTAAGTGTGAGAAGGGCAAATTCTTCAAGTGTGACTCAAGATTACTGGAGCATCTGTTTATAGGATATATGCAAACGCTGTGATATTATCACATCAGCCTAGAAAGGAATCATTTTGTCACTTCTAAGTCAGATAGTACATGATTTGTTTATCTGGTCCTCAAACCGATACCATCAGCTGCAAAGTATAAAAGGCATCATACAACAGATGTGAAAGTGGCATGAGCTATGTAGTAATCCTGGTCTTAGAGTTCGCTATTTTTTCTTAGGATAACCTAATGAGTGCCTTAAAAACATTTAACAAATTCTGAAGTAATCATTAGGTAATCTTAAGCATGATGGATCATTTGTTTATAGTTATATACTGAATAAGTTCACAGAGAAGTTATTAAAATTTAACTGAAATCAGAAACATCAATATTAATAGAAGTCTGCCTTTTCAATTGAACTCCTCAGAACTGTGGAGTTCAGGTGACTTTTTTTTTTTAAAATTCTTCTCTCATACCACAGTGTCTCCTCCCTCCATTCCTCCTCAGGAGAATGTCATGTGCTAGTCTATGACTTCAGGATGCATTGTCATGAATTGTTCTCTCTTGACCTTTAAAATTCTAATTACTCTCATGTTTGTTACAGCTTTAGGAGAACTACTTGAACAATTTGTTCTTCATCTCACTGAAAACCCATCTGAATGCTACTTCCCTTCAGTGGAGTACACAGGTATCTTTTTAAATACTGTGATGTTTGCAAGATGCCCAGCTTGTAAGTAGGTGCTGTTTTATAGTGACATGCGTGTAGAGTGCTGACATGTGCAAGCTTTCGCGTCTGAAAGTCCTCTCACTTCACACCCTGGGATGCTGTGACCTTTATCTGCTTCTGGTCTCCAGTGCAAACTTTTTTTCTTGGTAACATTGCCTGCTCTTCTGATTTTATCATGTGCCCCTCCCTGATCTCATCAGTTCATAACTCTCTTACTGTGTTTATCTGCTAGAAAACTGGGAAAGTTATAGCAAACGTTTATTTTGACCCATTATTCTGCCCCAACATCAATGAAATGTAACTTGTGACGCTTTCCTCCTTTTTGGTCCCTCTGTGACATCATTTGGTCACCATCAATCAGTGTGTGTATGTGTCCTTTCTTTCATCTTATCCTAATAGCATTCTGAAGACCCTGCCTTGAAAATGGCGAGTCACATTAAGTTTCTGCTTCTCTTTATAAAATAATTATTATTTTCACTTCATGTGTATATGTTTTGTCTATATGTATGTATATGGTATGTGTCTTTGTTTTCTGTCTGTCTGTCTATCTGTCTGGTGCCCAGAGACCAGAAAGAGACACTAGGTCCCTTGGAATTGGAGTTAAGAATATGTATAAGCTACCATGTGAGCGTTGGGAACAAATCCAGGTCTTCTCCAAGTACAGGAAGAACTTTTAACCACTGAACCATCTCTCCAGTCCCTCAGTTTCCCTTTAGAAAATAATACTCTTTTCTACAATATATTTTGATCATATTCACACATCTGACTACTCCCAGATATACATAGCTCACCATTCTTAATACATTGAGTCCAATTTGTGTTTCTTAAATAGTCTGAGAATTGACCTACCTACAAGGGTTTACACCCTTAAAGGAAGTTGACCCTTTCTACCCTTTGCTATCAAATGGCAGTCGCTTCTTAGTTAAGGGTAGGACTTTATGCCTACTGCCCTCTCTCTGTGAGGGGATTTTGTCTGCCCTGAGCATGTACAGGTCTCATGAATACTATCACAGTCTCTGAATTCATATGTGCAATTTCCCTGTTTTTTTATTTTTTGTTTTCTGGAAAACACTGTTTTCTTGTAGCCTTCACTTACAAACTTTCCGATTCCTCTTAAGTTTCTGATTCTAAAAACTCTCATTAGGGACTAATCTTCACGTTTCATTTCAGATGAGATTAAACAGTAGCATTTACCTACCTCATATAAATTAACGATTTTAAAATTTCCATCTTCTAGTCAGAAGTTTTGTTTTTGTCAACTTCATTGTCGTAATTCTAGTTGCTAAAGAAGAGCTTTAGCTGGATGCCTGGCTACCATGACATTCCTTACCCTCAGCATGTCAGCAATAACTGCCTTGCACCTATTGACTATGCTGTCTTTGTATGTGTCCCATCTTGGTAGGAAACTGAGAAGTCAGCATTGATATTTGCCTTCCAGTACTACTCCTATTTTCTTACTATACCTGTGCTGTATCTCATTTTTTTTTCATTCTGTTCCTCATTATTCTTCTTTATGTTAATTAAGGCCAGCATTGCCTCTTGCCTAGGGTATCAAAGACCCTTTGCTTGCTTTTCAATTTTCAGCTTGTTGTTTAACACATACATTATTGTTGTCTCTGGAGTTGTGCTTTGTTTGAGATAGATCTTCACAGTGCAACTAGCTGGCCTTGTGCTTGCTCTCCTCCTGCTTCAGCTTCCCTAGGATAGTCATAAGACATTTATGTCGCACACCCAGCAAAATGATATTCTGTGCGCACAGTAAGGGTGATCCTTGGCATGCAAATCTGGATCTATTCCTTCCTCTACTTCTTCCCCTGACTACTGAGTCTAAACTTCCTATGTTACCCATACTCTTACATTGTTTTGCTTCTTTTATTTTTCCTGATATCATCTCTTTCTCTCCATGACTTGAGTTTATTTTTTTATTGAATACCACTGTTAACACCACTGCCAACTTTCTCCTGTTCCAGATAACTGTCTATTCATTTTTTTACCAAGTACATATTATAGCTGTGTATTAACACTTTTCTAGTTATTTGTTATGAATGTTTGTGTGGTTTACATTTTATAAGCTTACTGTGGCTTTCACGTTAGAAAAGACTGAAGGAGGAAAGGTGGATACAGCAGAGGGGTCCAGATGAGAAGTTAGGACAACTCATATGTGGACCCCAGTAGTGAAGGTAGGAAGAAGCATTTGGATGCTGAGTACATTGTGAATATATGGCTGTCCAAATCAAACAATAGGTTGACTATAGGATGTGAGAGAAAGGAGGATGCTCTTCAATGTTCTAAACTGCTGAGAGAGTGCACTGAGTATACAGCAAAATGAAGAAGGCTTTTTTTCTCTTATATATGATGTTGTATAAGTATCTTAGGGTTTCTACTGGTATGATGAAGTACCATGACAAAAAGCACCTTGTGGTGGGATGAGTTTATTTGGCTATGTATTCTGAATCACACTCCACTGAGGGAAGCAGAGACAGAAAACAAACCAAGAAGCCTAGAGACAGGAACTGATGTAGACGCCATGGAGGAGTACTGCTTACTGACTTGCACCCCATAGGTTGCTCAGCTTGTTTTCTTGTAACACCTAAGACCAACAGTCCATGGGTGGTCCTATGGCCCTCCCAAATCATTAAGAAAATGCTGTACAGGCTTGCCTACAGCCCAATCTCATGGAAACATTTCTCAGTTGAGGTTCCCTCCCTCAAATGACTGTATCTTGTATGTGAAGTTGACATAAAACTAGCCCAAACAGTAAGTGTCTCTGTTCTTATGAATTTAATTTCATAACAAGCCCCAATAGAGTGATATTTAAAAACACACTGACGATTTTGTAGTAATTGTTTACATCTAACGACAAACTGAGAGAAAGGTAAAAGAAGCTATATGACAATGAGAAGGAAAAGGAAAGAGATCTGAAAAGATGGAGTAAGGCGGAGGGAACGGATAGGCCCTGAGCTTCCGTTCAGGTTAGATGTGTTCTGGGGGTCTTCATACATCGTGTCATATGACCCCCGAACAGCCCTCTGAAGCGGAAAGGCTCTTAATGTTTAAAACAAGGAAACTGAGACATAAGGAAGAGAAATCGTAAATTGGGAAGATTTTTGAAGACACGAATTTGCGAAGGAAACTGCAATCTTAAGAAGTCTTAAACCTTTGTGAAAACAGCAGAGTTTAGCGGTGCCCCTTGTAGCAGGAAGGGAGTGGAAGATTCTGAATGCCGTGGACCCCTCTGACTGGAGATCTTCAGGCTGAAGGGTAGTCACCTCTGCTTTCAGCAGCTCTCTATGGTACGTTGTTCTGCTGGATCATATGTTACACAAACAGCATGAAAATAAGATGATGTGTTTTTCTTATCAAAACACTTAACAAGGTTGATTATGTAATGGGCATGTATTTCCTATCTGTCACATTTCTGAATTGTGCTGAGTGAAATTTCAGATGTTGGAGTCACTGAATGCACTTTGTGGTCAGATACACCCTGAATGTGAATTTAACTTATTGAAAGGGTTCAGCTGAACAGGTATCCATGAGAGCTTTCTAGGAAAGCCAGAAATAAAGTGGCTTCCTGTTGACTGATTGTTAGATACTTACTATTGTGGTACAGTGAGTTAGTGCTGGTTTCTTTTAGAGCTGGTAAGTCCCTCATCCCCATGTGTCTTCTACATGGTAGAACAATGGCTGCTATTGTAAAATCTACCTTCAATTACTGCAAGTTGGAAAGAGCTGTGTTTTAATATAAACGATGCTTCAAAACAAATTCTGGACATATTCACTGCTTTTCTGTGTTTCTTAAAGTGAGAAATTGATTGTCTTTTTAAAAAATGGCAGCTTTCTAAGCCCCAAGGTAGCTGAAATTAGAACACAACTATCCATCTGTTGTTGGTTCCCTCAGGATCTCAGCTCACTATAAAATCTGCAAATCTGGAAAAATCAAATTAGTTTCATTGTTTATCCTCTCAAAGAAAGACGAATGGACAAGCAGATAAACATTCTGCACACTTACCGTCGGTGGTACACCCCTGTAGGTGTCTTCACAAACCTTACAAATGTTCATTTCTTATCAGCTCCAGTCTCTCACACACACAAAGTATTTTGGTATTGTAATTGCTTCTTTGCAGTGTTATATTGAATATGCCTCAGAAAGGCATAGATTCATAAAATTCTCTTTTTCTGATACTGAATTATCTATAGACTGTAAAGATACCATCATTTCACTTTTGGCTATTAAAATGTAATTTTAGAAATCAGTTGTATTTTATTTTATGGATATGTGTTATGTATATGATTCGCATGCGTATCTGGTGCTCACAGAGGCCAGAACTGGGCATGTGATAGTTGGGAGCTGTCATTTGGGTACTGAGAATCAAATGTATGTCCTCTAGAAGAGCAGCCAGAGCTCTTAACCTCTGAGTCATCTCCCTAGCCCCTAAAATGAAACATTTTTAAAGACTGAGGGTTTTTGTTTTTATTATTACATTTTTCTATGTGTTGGTGTTTTGCCTGTACATATATATGTATGCATACATGCGCACCGTGTGTGCAGCCACCCTGATGTATTGATTACCTGTAATCCCAGCACTCAGGAGGCTGAGAAGTAGGAGTATTTGTGGGGTCTCAAGGCCAACCCAGTCTACCTAATGGGATCCTGCTTCAAACTAGTGTAAAGGCATTGTATTTTCCAGAGGGAAAGCGTTAGCTTTATTTCAAGTGTCAGTGAGGAGAAGTTTTATTTCTCATGCTGGGTAAAGCAATTCTATGTATACTAGAATTTCAAGGGTTGTGTAACTTACAGCTATTATGGAAATTGTATTATTGTCACTGTATCACATGATTGTTGGCAAGCAATCTGTTCCATGATTAGTACATATGATCACAATTTAATTTATATTTTAAATCTATCATACTCAGTTTTATTTTCATAAGACAACATAAATCTTTGCCAGATCAGACATTGTTACCCACAGCACAGCACTAAAACTTTACATTATTTAAATATAGAAAGCTAAAACATAGTGCATCATAAAAATAAACCTTAGGTGCACAAATCATAAGAATGTTCCTAGTTTCTACATGGGCCTAACCTGATTATACTGTAGTAAGTATACATATGAATGTTCTTAACTTATGGCTAAATTAGAAAAAAAAACATTATCAACTGAAAATTGGAAATTATAGTTAATATATAAATAATGATAGTTTAAAAGTTGACCCTAAAACTAATGAAGTGAAATGTGTGTGTATACAATATGTATGGGTGTGTATAGACACAAATATGTGTGTTTATATGTGTGTATTTATACATGCATGTGTTTGTTTATGTATGTTTGATACCAAGTAATGGAAATCAAGCTTTTACCCCTGCCAGAAAAGAATCAGAAACGAGCTCACACAAAGAGCAACGCCGAGCCTAGCACTGCCTCCTTAACCTCCCTTTCCGATAGATGTGTTTCCTGATACCAGAGACCTGATGGTTCCTTATAGCTTCATGGCATACAGGAGCTGGAAGTCTCTAGAGATGATGATGAGTAACCCCCCTTGCTGTGATCTGCTGTTGCCGGAAGAGTGGAGCTCATACTCTATACCACTGAACGTATATAAGCCAACTCAGAATTAAAAATAACAAGAATGCTAAGCTATATGAACTACAACCTAATTGCTGTCATGTGAGGCAAAATAAACTAATTTGACTGTATAAATACAACTCGCTTATACTTTAAAGGGAAATTAACCCAGCATCTTAGAGAAGGGGATTCTATTTTGAGTGATATCTGTTTCTATGGTATGGGAGCACACATGTTCTCACATGTAGGGAGGTCGGGAGACAGTTTTACAGAGTAGGCTCTCCTTTCTTCCCTTTACTTGGGTTCCAGGGCCAAGCTCAGATTCTCCAGATTGTGCTATGACTACTAAACCTACTGAAACATCTCAACATTTCCTTCCCTTTTAAGTATTAATACTTATTTTATTTTCCTGTAAGAAAATGGCCACTCCAGGTGTGGGGAGTATCCAGTCTAGGTTTTAAGGACTGGAGTGGTTCCTGTGGCTCTCAGAGACTCTTCCCATGAATTGCATAGGCAGACCAGGGGAATTAGTTGCTCTCATTGTAGACATTGAAGATAAATTGTTGCTGGTCTACAGAGACTGTATTCAATAGCAATGACGTTTAATTTGTTCTTGCCCATCTCTGAAGATCTAAAGTCTACTCATATTTCAAGATTCAGTTTAAATGTCACTTCTTAAACAGCTAGAAGTAATCTCTTCCTCTTTGGAGTGTTCATACAGTGGTTTACCTGTACCATTCTTCTTCTGCTGAGAGCTTTGAAACACCTTTGTCAGTTATCTGTGTACACATTTTATCTCTGATACTACATGGAAAGTTCTTTCAGTGTATGATATTTCATTTTGTCATTTATCCCTATGACTTCTTCACAGTGTTCCTCACTTTATCAGAAATGATTTATTACAAGGAATGAGTGAGCTGCAGTTGAAATAGATTACATCAGTAGTTTGAGATATACCAACATGCAATGCTCAGAAAACAACAATAATACTAGTACTCAGAAAATCTAGCTTTTCTTCCTCCCTGCCACTGTTTTATTTGTGAATGATCCACTTCACATGATTCATTTCTGTGTATGGATACTATGCTTTCTCCAGGGAGAGTAGAGAATTTCTACTCGTTTCTGAACATTACCCGGCTATGCATTTGTTCACATTCACTTGCTCAGTGTGTCCAAGAACCAGTCCAAACGTTCAATTTCTCTTGTCTGCTGTGCCACACACCCCTTTTTCTAGTTTTGACAGGTGATCACAATACTTTTTTGTGGAGATGTTTTAATAAATATTCATTTCTTTTTAAGTTGTTTTTATTGATTGATTTTTTTTTCTGCTCCCCTTCCTTTCTTCCCTCCCCTTCTACCCTCTTCCATGGTTCCCATGCTCCCAAATTACTCAGGAGATCTGGTCTTTTTCTACTTCTCATGTAGAGTAGATCCATGTATATCTCTCTTAGGGTCCTCTTTGTTGTCTAAGTTCTCTGAAATAATAAAGTGGCTTTATGTCTAAAAGCTACTTATGAGTGAGTACATATTATATTTGTGTTTCTGGGTCTGTTACCTCACTCAATATGATGTTTTCTAGATCCATCCATTTGCCTGCTAATTCAGCGTATCATTATTTTTTTCCACTATGTAGTACCTCATTGTGTAAATGGATCACACCTTCTTTATCCATTCTTTGGTTGAGGAGCATTTAGGTTCTTTCTAGGTTCTGACTATGACAAATAATGTTGCTGAGAACGTAGTTGATCACCCTTGTGGTATAATTGAACATGCTTTGGGTATATACCCAAAAGTGGTATTGCTGGGTATGAAGGTAGGTTGCTTCCTAATTTTCTGAGAAATCGCCTTACTGATTTCCAAAGCAACTGAATCAGTTTGCACTCCCACCAGCAATGGAGGAGTGTTTTCTTTACCCTACATCCTCTCTAGCATAAGTTGTCATCAGTGATTTTGATCTTGGCCATTCTGACAGGTGTAAGATGGAATCTCAGAGTTGTTTTGATTTGCATTTCTCTGATAGCTAAGGATGTTGAGCATTTCCTTAAGTGTCTTTCAGCCACTTTAGATTCCTCTGTTGAGAGTTCTCTGTTTAGGTCAGTACTTCATTTTTTATTGGATTATTTATTCTTTTGATGATCAATTTCTTTAATTCTTTGTATATTTTGGAGATCAACCCTCTGTCTGGTGTGGGGTTGGTGAAGTTCTTTTCCCATTCTATAGGCTGCTGTTTAGCCTTCCTGACAGTGTTCTTTGCATTACAGAAGCTTCTCAGTTTCAGGAGGTCCTATTTATTAATTGTTTCTCTCAGTGTCTGTGCTACTGGGGTTTATATTTAGGAAGTGGTCTTCTGTGCCAGTGCATTCAAGTGTAATTCCCACTTTCTCTTCTATAAGGTTCAGTGTGGCTGGCTGTATGTTGAGGTCTTTGATCCATTTGGACTTGACTTTTGTGCATGATGATAGATATGAATCTATTTTCATTCTTCTACAAGTTGATATCAGGTTATGCCAGCACCATGTGTTAAATATGCTTTCTGTTTTCCATTTTATATTTTTTGCTTCTTTGTCAAAAATCAGGTGTTCGAAGGTGTGT
>LOEQ01009102.1:36516-47115 GCA_001685075.1 Bramus lutescens | reverse complement strand
GGTCAGGAATGCACTCACCCCTCCGATGGATGTGCTGCTGCAGGATCAGTGCCCGTTGCTACCAATTTCTCTTTTTAAGGTTTTATTTTCAGCTAATGTAATATTTGTGGGATCCAGTGTGATATCTGACTGCAGATATATATATATATAAAATTATTATATCATGTTGGCTGACCATCACCCCATATAGCTTCTAGTTATTTTGCAATATTCACTACAATAAATTTAACTAATCATTTTACTGTGGAGAACACCAAAACTTATTCCTCTCTAATTGTAAATTTGAGACTGTTGTTGATCAATCTGATTCACTGGCTTCCAATATTTTTAAATTTAATGCTGCAGTCACTTTGTGGATGGATGTATGTATGCATTTTTAATTGTTGGGTTTTAATATAAAAATATGAAGTAACATTTATAAATTCTTTTACTGTGATTACCCTTTGCATCATAAATTTAAAAGCAATTAATTAAAGCTAAGCCTATCCCTACTCAGGCTTCAGAGAAATTTAGCAATAATTTCTTTAAAAAATCTGTATAACCCCACCCTCCTTTTGCTGTCAAGACCCCTTATCTGTTTGGAGTTTATTCTTGTGCATGGTCAAAATCAAACTTATGCTAACACTGCTCAAAAGGCCGCCTTTCCCTCCAAGTGTTGTGAACAGTGCTTGTATGACACCGTTCTATATGTGATTTCTGGCTATACAGGAACCCACTATGTAAACCAGGATGGCCTTGAACTCACAAAGATCTTCCTGCCTCTGCCTCCTAAGTGCTGGGATTAAAGGTATAAATTTATTTCTAAAGACACACATAAAAAAACTAAAGATACATTTTCTATATCTATATATATTTATATAGATATAAAACATAAGACATTTTAAAGCCTGTATATTGATGGTGGTATCAGAGCAGTAGTTTAATTCAACTGCCCATCCATCCATTTAGCAGTTCTGGGTATCAAACCTAGGGCTTTGCATGTGTGAGGCAAGTACTCTACCCACTTTAAATCATGTTGTGTTTGCAGTGGATAGAACAAATGATTAGCAAATACACTGCTATCAGACCCCAGAGGGGAGAGGAGAAACAAGAATGACAGCAGAGGCTAGAGAAGGGCACCTGTTACAGTAGGGAAGGGCATCACCTCTAGGTAGAGACATGCCCTGTCTTCTCCCAGAGGCGTCAACCCAGTTGGGCAGGTCTAGGGCTTGGCTAAGGGACCACCTCTAGGAAGAGGCTTCATATTAAGATAATGTACTTTTCTTTCCCAGAATTCCTGTCTCCAGCACAGTCTCTAGAAACTATGAGGTTTGGCTGGTTTGCCTTTAACAGAAAGGTGTAACAACCATTTTTGTCTTTTGTCATTGTTCAGTCATATGCTTTCCCTGGTACTTTGGGCTTCCTTACTCTGTTTCTAAAGCAAATCCCTAATTTTCACTCCCCCCAACCCGGACTTGTCTGTCACTGCTTAACCTCATGCCTTTTCCCTCCTCTTCTTCCAGGTAGCCGCAGAGATGGCCTGCCTTGGAGTTTTTCTTTTACACTCTAATACTATTCTTGGACTTCTGTATGACTTCCCTCTTAAATTGTTTTATTATTGAGACTAAGAACCTTAAGGGAAGATTATGATTTTGCTGGTATCAACAGGACTGGAACCGGTTACTAAGTGTGATTTCCCTGATATCATCAGGACTGGAAACAGTTACTAAGTGTGTATGTATGTGTGTCTGTGCACTGTCTATTAAACAGGTCTTTAGATGAAACAATGAGAACATACAAGACCTTAGTGTAGTAGTGTCTTAGTGTCTATATCCTGCTCCCTGCTAAAATGAATCTAGCTCCTAAGATGCTAGGTGTGAGGAGGGGATATGCACAGGATGTAAGAGGGTACAGAAATCAATAAAGTACTCAACAATAGATGAGGAAATATTAAGGACACAAGAGTCAGTTTGAAGAGTTCATAATGGCTTGGCAGTAAGGACATGAATCCATTAGTCAGTTGGTCAGTAGTAATGAACACACTATGACAGCAACAACAAAAGCCTGGTTGGGTCAGTTAGTAAATCTGAAATAAATGACAGAACCAGAAAATAACTGCAGGTCAGGGAAATGGCTCAACTAGAACAGGGTGAATCATGAAGACCTGAGTTTGAGCCCCAACAACTACAGAACAAATTTATTGGGAATCTGGACCCATGGCCTTAGAAATGTCAACTTGCATGTTAGTAACATCATAAGAGGTCAAATTTAATATCACTAGAGCCTGAACAGTGACTTGTGTCTTCAGAAGTGAGGTTTTGATGACATCCTTATTATAGAGAGAATAATCTTACCATAATGTGGAACCTGAACCTCATCACAAGGAAACAAGTAAAGAAATGTAATTTTGGAATTCTACACAATGACCCATTTGGGTTCTTAAATAATGTTCAATGACATGAAAGAAAAAGAGCAGAGGATATGTTTGCGGCAAGTTAAATTCAATCAAATCATATTGATTTGATCCTTTAATTTTTTAAAAAAATCATTAGCAGGGAAGGGAGGCAGGAGAGACAGATGACTCAGCAGCTAAGGGCACTTGCTATTCATGCAGAAGCCCTGGGTTTGGCTCCTAGCTCCCATATGGTGGCTAACAACCATCTGCAACTCCAGTAACAGGGGATATACCACCCTCTTCTGGCCTATGCTGGTACTGCATACATGTGCTGTATATACATACATACATGCGGGTGGAACTCACACAAAAAAAATTAAAATTTTTTTTAAAATAAAAGCTGCACATGGTGGCGCATTCCTTTAATTCCTGTATTTGAGCAGCAAAGAAAGACAGATCATTGAGCTTGAGGCCAGCCTGGTCTAACGAGTGATTCCCAAGATAGTCAAAGCTACACTTTTGTTTTTGTCTTGAAAAACAAAAGAAACAAAACAAACAAAAAGATTCAATAGAAGCGTCAACTACTGGCTAGAGTACACTCTAAATTCTACTCTTAAAAAAATCAAAAGAAGAACAACACTGCATCTGGGTGTGGTGATACATCCCTATAATCTCAGCACTTGGCAGACTGAAGTAGAAAGATCATGACTTCAAGGCTAGCCTGGACTACTTAGGAAGACCCTTTTTTGCTCCTCTACCACTCCAAAAGAACAATATTTGGCCAAGTGACAATACTGAGTAAATATATTAATTTACTTTTATTGTGACATTGTTGTTATAATGTAGAGACTAACATGTGCCCCCACCCTGGAAAGATACATGAAACTCATTTCACTTAACTGAATGTTCATCATCAAACGTTCCATCATTTTAAGAAAGAACTTGGGGAAAATTCTGGTGAAAAAATATCTGTGACTTTTAGATTAAGAGAACTTATACCATTGTAATATACTGTTATCAAATAACATTATTAGTACACTTGGTTTTCAAATGAGCATTGCTTTTTGCCCTCTTGACTGGACTGATTGGATAAGACATACACCTAGGAGATCTAGATGCATCCCTGACGACCTTTCCAGACATTAGTTCCCAAAGGCTCTACTGTAACGGACGGATAATCCCTTGGTGGGTTCATAATATGATGGCATCACTGGGAGGTGCTGAAAGGCAGGAGGTGGAGCCTAGCCTTGCTCCTCGTCTTTGATTTCTGGTTGCTATGATTTAAAGTGCTTGCTCTCGGTTCTGCTGTTTACATCATGATTAACACTCAGTTTCTTTCTAAAATCACGAGCCAAAATAAATCCTTTCTCCTTTAAGTTGATTCTGGCATCTGGTCAGAGAAAAAGAGGAGTAATTAATACTGTATGTTTCTGCACTAATGGACTCTCTTGGGTCCATTCACTCTTGTTAAACGCCACCAAAACACTGAAGCTTCCTTCCCTGAGCTGTCCCAAATGCCAGGATGCAGTTTCCTCAGCTCAGACCTACTACTCCAACTAGAGTCAAAAGAACAGTGGAACCAGTTTGTATTGATAGGTGAGCCGTTAAACCTCAAGCCACAGTCTAAGTTTTCTTTGCAACTTTGTGACTTAAACTCATTTACAATTGAAATTTATCTCCAAAGAAACCTACTTCGTACTAATTATGTGCTCTTTTTCAGTGTTTGAGACTTTTTGAGAGATTATTTTTAAGATTATTGAGGGCAAAACACAGTTATATTTTTAATAGATTGACTCTTACATTAAAAAAATCATTTTATTAGTACATTGAGCATTCAGTATAATTTCTAGATGAGTGCTAACAATATTGTGAGTGATTATTTAAGCAGTGCAATGTGCACTGAGCTAGCCTGTGAGGGAGCCTGTTACAGCTATTATTTGCAGTCTACCTGAAGAGGTACCAGCTAATTTATTATAATTGAAGTGCAAAAAACTTGTTAAAAGGAAAAACACACAAATGTTAAACAATGAACTTTATCCTGTCTGGAAATTAAGCATCATGCGGTAGAACAATGTCAATGGAAAACATAACACATGAAATAAAAAGGGGGGTTGGCATTTAGTGCAATTTTCTTATTTTTCAAATGCAAAATGGTATCACAATTTTGTCTTATATAAGCAAAAAAAATGCATCCAAGGGCATAAATTATTAGAAATAGACCCTAGCTTGTATTGATTCGAGCAGTATACTTCACATTCATGCTCTTCTTTATTGTTTTTTATATAGCATTGTAACTTTTCTATAATCAGAGCATTCTCAAAGAAGTAATTAACAATACAAAGAAAGCAGAGTGCACAAAGCACCAAAGGGTCCTGTCAGTTCTGTAAGAGCAACTTCATAGGACCGAAGAGGTCAGACATATGTACCCTTAGAGGAGACAACTGCGGGGCCACCTCCCTCTGCCTCTCCCCATGCTTGTTTCCCACAGTACCTTGCATGGCACACAGGAAGTAAATCATTAGTTTATTAGTGATGAGCAGATCTTAGTCATTTAATCTTTACCTTCTCCATTTTAGAAACATGTAGGAAAATGCAGCTTCATTAGGATCACCGAGTTGGTGTTTGAGTTCAACTACTTGGTTTGGGTGTGGGTTCAATCTATACTAAAAAAAGATTCTATTGAAGAGTCAGATGGTGTTCTAATAGGTCTGCCTTTATATCTTACTTGGTCTTGTTTTCTTGCAACTTAAATACTCTTTCTTTGTTCTGTATGTTTAGTGATTTGGTTACTATGTGTTATGGGGAATTTCCACTCTGGTCCAGTCTATTTGGTGTTCTGTATGCTTCTTGTACTGTGATAGGCTTCCCCTTCTTCAGACTAGGGAAATCTTCTTCTATGATTTCGTTGAAAATATTTTCTATGCCCTTGACCTAGGATTCTTCTTCTCCTTCGATTCCTGTTATTCATAGATTTGGTCTTTTTTATAGTGTCCCAGATTTCCTGGATGTCTTTTTAGATTTCACATTTTCTTTGACTGAGGTACTTCTCTTTTATCTTCAGGGCCCAACTATGTTCACTGCTATTGCGTTCATAATAGTCAGATACTGGAAACAGCCTAGATGTCCTTCAGTGGCTGAATGGGTAAAGAAAATGTGGTACATTTACATAATGGTTGATTACCCAGTTATTTAAAAGAACAAAACCATGAAATTTGCAGGTAAATGGATGGAGCTCGAAAAATAAAATCATCCCAAATGAGTTGACCCAGAAAGACAAATACGGTGTGCATTTACTTATATGTGGATGTTAGCTGTTAAGTCTCCGATAAGCAAGCTACAACCTGTATAACCACAGTGGTTAGGTACAGCGTAAAGGACTACAGGTGGGGGAGGATCTCCCTAGGAAGGTGAAATAGAATAGATAATTATGGATGAATGAGGCAGGGACTGGAAGGGAGAATCAAACAGAGAGGGAGAGTTAAAGGGACAAGGAATGCAATAGAAGGAGGGATAGCTAAAACTATGTGCCATTTCAGGGGTCAAATGGAAACCTATTATAGTAGAACTGTTCGTGTGTGTGTGTGTGTGTATGTATGTATATATATGCAGGCAATCTAAATGAAATTGCCTTCTCTAGACCATATTCTTGGCTTCTTTTCACTTAACAATGTTGTTAGTTTTTTTTTTTGTTTGTTTGTGGCAATCGGAGGGCCAAGGAATGCCACAAAGTCACACCATGCAATGGACCTCACACAAGAGATTTATTGGGGGGTGGAGCAAAACAAAAAGCTGCTCCCAAACAAAGATGAAGGAGACAGAACAGGCCATGAAGGCTTGGGCTTTATAATGGGTCTAGCAGATGCACACAGGGAGAATGTGAGACTTGTGGTGGTGGAAATGTTTGCATTTGGCAGCTGGTGATGACATGGCCATTGGCACTGGGTCATGAAAGCAAGCTGGGAGAACCCGGTTCTGGAATGTTGGTGGTTCTGTTTCCCAACATTCCTCTTTTATTCATTATAAAGGGTGTGGAAATAGAAATGGTGACTGCTGAGGCAGGAGAGGGCACACGTGCTCTTTAGACTGCTTTCTGGGTCTGGGGCGTTGGCATCTTCTGGGCACTTTTGAGCCTCACCATCAGGACTATTCTTTAGTTAAAAATCTGCAGCTCTGTGGCTAGGAGTTGGTGGCCCTTTAACAATAACTCATTAATTGTTTGGATATTTTTGTTGTTGTTTGTTTGCTTGTCATTGGTGAAAAATAGAGAAGAAATTGACAATGCAGGTTGCAATTAGTAAAGGCAGGGAAATGAGAAGAAGGATCAGGAAAAGCAGTACCCAAACATGGATCTCAGCAGCAGCATGGACCACAGGCATGAACATGGCCTCAGGCAGTACAGGCCATGGGCATCCACATGGCCTCTCTCCATGGCTCTATTGCTCCACCCTTCCCACCCCAGCATTCATTCATCACAGTGGTACTGGAAGCTGCAGCACATCACTCAGTCCATTTGTGTTGCCCACACAGCTCTACATGCAAATATTCATGGCCACGAGCCACTGGTCTGGTTGGCCTCTGGTCTCTGAAGCACTATAAGGAGCAGACCACGCTTTAGGTTTTCATCTTTGGTGGCAATTGTGTGTTCTCGGATCCGGTTCTGCAGCAGTGGTTCCTCCTCGAGGTTCCTCAGCTCATAGGTGGAGTAGCTGTTGACCTACACAAAGTGCTAGATCTGGGCCTGGATGGCTGTCGAGTTGGTCAGGTCACCCCCTCACAGTGGGCTCTTCCAGGTGGGCATGATAGGAAAGTTAATTGTGGCATCTTCTATTAATGCCACCTGGAGAGAGAGACCCTGGGACCAAGGTAGAGTTTGTGAGCCTTTATACATGGGCAGGTGGAACAGGTTGTGGGACAAGATAGTGGTGGGTGATCCACAAGTTGGTTGTTTGGGTCTGCGAATGAGGAGCTGCTGAAGTCCATATGCGGGTGCCCATCCCTGGGTGAGAAGGCCTAATTTCTTGGACAGGTATTCTACAGGTGCAAAGGGAGGCCACACAGTTGGTGGCCTAGGACTCTGAGGGCACAGCTCTCTTTTTCTGTATATAGAGGGAAAAGGGATGGGTTAGGTTTAGAAGGTGTAGTGTTGGGGCCTAAAGGAGGGCCTGCAGGAGCTTCTGAAAGGACTTGCTGATGGGTGTGAGGAGGGGTTCATGGGCTGCCTTATATAGAGGGTGGGCAAGCATGCAAAAGGAGGGGATCAAGGAGTCTAAGAGGGTCGGTCCAGGTGAAAGCAAAGGTGGTGTCAGTATGTGAAGGGGGGGACAGCAAAAGCATCCTTGAGGTAAACGGCTGAGAAATGGGAGGTGCCTGAGGGGATAATGGAAAGGACCGTGTACTGGTAGAAGGGGGAGCACTGCAGAATTGAAGAGATGGAGATCTTGAACCAGGCAGTAGGCACCATTGGACGTTTTAACGGTAAGTATAGGGGTGCTAAAGGGGAATGATGTGGGATCAAGTAGATTTTTCTTTTCTTAGGAGGTCAGAGATGACAGGTTTCAGTCCCCTGAGGCTCTGGAGTGAGAGTAGGCACTGGGCTTGGGTGCACTGGATAGGGTCTTGTAACTGAGGGAATGGTGCTTGGGGTCCACCTGGGAGGCTGGCAAATGAAGTGTGTTGGAGCCAGTAGGTTGGGTGGCTAGGAGGGGAGGCTACTGGTGAGATTGGGGTTAAGCAAATGGGGAGCAAAGGAAATAAAGGCTCCCATTTTGACTAGAAGATCCCTTCCTAGTAAGGGGATGACAGGTTGACACCACCAGGAAGGAATGAGAATAACACCCCTGAAAATTCAACTGAGTGATGGGGTCTGGTGAGTTTGTAAGACTGTCTTCCTACCCCAACAATAGGGGAATGAGGAGAGGTGGGTACCCAAAACTCCAGGACCAATAAGTGGTTCTGGTATCCAGGAGGAAGGAAGATGGACTGTCCTGATACTGTAACAACTACCCAGGGCTCGACCTAAAAGGTTGGCTGAAGGGTGGCCTAAGTCTGATGTCCCCATGTCTTGAAGAACATGGGGCAGTCAACAGTCCAATGTCACTCTTGATGGCACTTTGGACATTGTTGAGATGGCCTGTGGGGGTTAGGGCAGGCCGGGGTGTAGTGACCCTCCTGACTATGTTGGAGGCAGGGACCTGGTGGCAGATGCGGAAACTGGTTGAATGGCCTTGGGCAGCATTTGGTATTTCTGTTTACGAGCCTTCTCATCTCTCCCCAGGTACACCTTAAGAGGTTTGAGCATTCTAGGAACTCAGATAGGTTTTCTTATTTGTGCAAGATAATCTCTTGGAGTTTCTCATAGTTTACTGGTTTGAAGGCAGCCTTAAGTGGACCAGCCAGGAGTTGTAAACTGGTCTCTAGCTAGAATGCCTCCTGGGGTATTGTAGTTCCATTGGCGATTCCGACTGGGTGTGTATGCTGATTAGTTTGGTGGATTTCATCTGCAAGTGCTCTAGCCTGTTCCCAAACTTGCTTGTGCTCTTCAAAAAGTAGGTTGTTAGAATCATATATATGTCATGGAAGGTGAGATTATAGGATTGAGTGATATACTGGATTTTTTAAAAATGAAAATAGAGGAGTTCTCGGTTCTATCTGAGAGAGTTCACTTAGTGAAAAGAGGCATGTACCTTTGCCGTGGGATAATGGTCTTATACGCAGTAAAGATTTGTTACTTGTATTAGTTTAATAAAATGCTGACTGGCCAGTGGCCAGGNGGCAGGAAGTATAGGCAGGGCAACCAGACTAGGAGAATTCTGGGGAGAGGCAGAGATGCCAGACGCATCTGCCAGTCAGATGCAGAGGAAGCAAGATAAGAATGCCTTACTGAGAAAAGATACTAAGCCATGTGGCTAAACATAGATAAAAATTATGGATTAAATTGTAAGAGCTAGATGGTAATAAGTCTGAGCAAAAGGTAAAACAATTTATAAATAATATAAGCCTCTGGTGTTTATTTGGGACTGAACGGCTGTGGGACCAGGTAGGACAGAAACTTCTATCTACATACCCTGACCAGGTTGTCTACCCTGGCAGTCTCCTGCAAAGGGAGAATGGGGGCCAGGTTAAGTCAGGTTAGGAGAGGTAGAGGGAGTCCCACAGTGGAGCAGGAGTAAGTAGCAGGGGGACTGAAATGGGTGCTAGGATGGGATGGTTAGGGCAGCCTGCTGCTGGGAAGGGAGATAAAGAGACCGAAGGAGCTGGAAAAAGAAAAGGAGCTGTGGGTTGATGCTGGTAAGCGGGTGAGGCCTCATTAGCAGGATCAAGAGCAGGGGAGGAATCATCTTGTGCAGACTTCATAGCTAGAAGGAGCTAAGTTTGAGGAACAGGAAGAATAGAGGGAAGGCTTAGAATAAAGGTAAAAGAAAGCTTGCACATAGGGAATCTCTCTCCATTTCCCCAATCACTGGCAGGAGTTGTAAAGGTCCTGAATAATACTGGGAACTTAGGTGCTGTTGAACAGTTATTTTGATTATCTAAAGTATACGGAGGCCAGATTTGACTGCAAAGGCAGCTAAGTTTAGAGGCCCTTAAGTCAGGTACTAGGTGGAGGGGTCAAATGTTCTCTAAGAGGCATCCCAAAGGGGAACTAGAAAGTATGAATGACAGCATTCCTATGGGGGAGGAAGAGAGGAAGGTCCTATGACTGTAGCCCAAGGCATCCCTAGGACACTGGGAGGGAGAAGGGGAACTTAATGTGGAAGACACAGCCATTGCATGAATCATCAATGCACTCAATAGGGGTCAGGGCTAAAAGACTGAGGAGACTGGGTACCTGGTACCAGGTCTTTCAAGTAAAGACAGAAGGCAAGAACCAAGCCCAAGAATTGAAGCCTCACCCAAGGGAAATGGTCAGAGGTGGGGAAGGTGAAGAAGGCCAACTGTAGCCTTAAAGATTGTGGTTGGGAATACCTCCGCCTCCAAGAATACCAGAAAGGTGTGGGACACTCAGTGGTTACTCCCTTGGATCCAGGAGAGTGTTTGCACCAACCAAATGGAAAACTTACCAGTTGCTGCTGTTGGATGGGGTACCCAGTGATCAGGTGAGTCAGAGTTGGGTCTGTGCAGGTGGACTGGATATAAGAGAGAAAGAGTCCCAGTGGAGCTTAGTCCCCCAAAGGGGAGCACAGGCACTAGGATATTCTACCAAGTCTTGGCACCAATGTCAGTTT
>LOEQ01009102.1:20045-36500 GCA_001685075.1 Bramus lutescens | reverse complement strand
AAAGCAGAGGGCCAAGGAATACCACAAAGTCACACCATGCAGAGGATCTCACTCAAGAGATTTATTGGGGGGCTTCACCTGAATGAGATTGGAAGGAAGAGAATGGGCCATGTTGAAGGTTTGGGCTTAGCACGCGCGCATAGGGGGAATATATGACTCATGATGACAGTGAAAATGTGTCACATTTGATTGGTTGGTGATGACATGGCCACTTGTGCTGGGTCATTGAAGGCAGGCTAGGGAGCACCTGGTTCTGGAACGTGGGTGAATTTTGGTTTTCCAACAAATGTACCTTAGGCATCCTTTCTAAAAATTCATATAGACACATCTTGTTTTATTTTAACATTTTACTTACTTTGTGTGCTCAAGTGCTAGTAAAGGTCAAAGAAGAACTTGCAGAAGTTGGTCCTCTCTTCCTGCTGGGCCCCAAGGATCAGACTGAATTTAGGTCACCAGGCTTGGCAACAGACACTTTTATCTGCTGAACTGTCTCTGGAGCCCAGAAACATCTTGTTCATTTCAGTAGTTCCCTAGTTCTCCACTCACCTCAACTTCTTTGACTAGACATTTATACTGTTTCAACTTACTAGTTTTAGAAACAATTTTGCAGAGAGAATCTCAGTGTCTATTACTTGACTGTTTAATTAAAGGGATAGTTTTAGAATGAAATGGAGTATGTATTCACATGTTTTTAAAGGATTGTCAATATGCTTTCTAAAACAAAACTGTATTCTGATTCATTTTGTTGATCTAGAGCAATGTGTTACAAGTGTTTATTGAAATAATGAAGAAAGTGTGAACTTACACCCTGAAGAACACACTCACAGTCTAAAGACACAGCATGCTATTACTAACGCCCATTTTTCAGTAGCTACTATAAGCTACATGGTGCACAGTTTTGAAGCAGCCAAGTCCAGTGTCATCTTCAGTCTCTAGGGCCACTGTTACCCTGAGCCCACTATTTAACCCTTCTTAGGTCTTGATTTGTGTCTCTTCTTCGCAAAACAGGAACCATTTAGTGCCTCCCTGATACAGTGATTATGAGAGTTAGTAGCCATGGTAATTTTTTAAGAG
This sequence comes from Bramus lutescens, assembly GCA_001685075.1. Classification (NCBI taxonomy): domain Eukaryota; kingdom Metazoa; phylum Chordata; class Mammalia; order Rodentia; family Cricetidae; genus Bramus; species Bramus lutescens. Next base: position 35,426 of record LOEQ01009102.1, on the reverse strand, counting down.
CATGACGAGAGCATGGATTCGTGGGTAATCATTTAGGCTACACTGCTGAAACTAACAAAATGTATTTACTTACATTTTAAAAACACCAAAGGTCCCAAAACTATGGGTTTTATTTTGTTTTGAATATTCATTTCCTAAGAACAAAAAATCTCCACTGGAAGCACTCACCACCACCAGATGTCATAAGGCAGAATCTACGTAGTATGGACAAATCCACTTACTTTTATTAGCACTGAAAAAGTACAAAGCTCTAACTGAAAAGGAGAACGTTTGCTATAAGGGAATTAAGTTGAGGGTGATCAGATTGCAGGATAATCATGTACTCCTCTACCCACAGCAAGAGTCTCTCAAACAGTATAGTAATGATGACTTGGAGTTTATACAGAATTGATTTGGGAGTGGCTATAAAAAGCAACCAGAAAACACCTAGGTGGCAGTTGTTTCCAGGCATTTAATTTAGTAGATTCTAAGTGCTATGATTTCCTAGAGGGATGAACACCTCAAATCTCTCTATGCAGGAAATTCTAATATGTTCACTGTGTGACATCAAAAACACTTAAAATAGAAACTGCCAAGTGTACCTGTGGTTTAAAGGTCACATTTATTAGGAGATTAAGAGGTGCATTATCCACGGACTATAAATAGTGCACAGCTGACTTTATTCACAGTCAAGCAGAAATGAAGCCAGTGCCAACCTATTTTGTAGACACTCTTGTTCTTTTGTTCCAAGAAAAGTTTGCACCGTAAGACTTGGACTTGGGTTTTGGAACCTTCTTCTCTTCCACATCATAGCTCCATCCTAGAGGGAAAAACAAACAAAACCAAAACAAACCCACAGGAACAGAATTAATGAGGATGCTTTAAAAACACAGCAAAAAACTCTTACTTTTATAATTTCATGTTCATTTATGAACAGGAATAAATGTCAACACATCTGAAATATAAATATTTCGTAATTTGTTTCCTCTCAATCCTTTGCGCAGGAGTCCAAACACTGCCTGAAGATGGGTTGTCATATTTCAAAGTAAAGGTGTAACCTATGATTTAAATTTCTCCATACTTAAAATTCCTTGCTTAATTACCAACGGCTATGGAATATATAGCACTAGATTTCTATAATGGCTTAATATGTGACAAATTTAACAACAAAAAACCACTCAATAATATATTAATAATCACCTCACTGCTCTAAGACCTAATGTCTTTATGACATTCTGGAACACATAAAAAGAGATCTCCCCAACCCTGGAAAAGGATCAAGTTCTGTCCCCTTACTAACAAAAGTAAAAACTGAATTTCAATATTTGTTTAATGGTTAAATGATTAGTTCAAATCATTGACTAAGAACACAAATTTTGAGACCTGATTAAAATCCAGCTGGATCTGAACATCTGGTGGGGCCTTGAGAGTTGTACTTAAACTCTCAATTTCAGGAGATTTTAAGACAAACCTAACTGAGCCTTTGGTCAAAAATGTTCTTTTCTGAGTTTGTGTCTTCTCTCCAGATGCCTTTGTCTGTGTATGTGTGTGTTTAATAACTTTGGAAACTGGACTTCTTTGTAAGACTATCTCTGTTTTGAGTCCCATTTAGTTCTCCCCAAAGAAGGGAAAAATCAAATCAACAATCCTCCTTGAACAAACTGTTACCCTTATGCTCCCTTAGGCTAAGCAACTCTTACAGCTTTTATTTTCCTTTATAAAATCCACTTTCCCAACATTCTTTTCTCTCTGGACTCTTTTTCAAATAACTCATCTTGAAGCCTATTGCATGATCATCATGTATAAAATGTCCAAACTGCATGTTATATGGACTAAACAAGTGACTTCGTGATTGTACAAATTCTTAAGAATTCTAATAACTCTTCATGGGTATAGTGCATGAGTAACGCTCAGGCCAATGATCAATTGTGCCCTAAAACATGACTTGTGAAGTTCAAAGTATCCTACTGTAATTGTCTAAGGAAGGCTAACAGTAGCACTGAATATGATACTTTAATCTGTTAAACTACTTGATTCTCCACCATCCTATTGCTGGTATTTAATGTTCAAACAAAGATCAATACCTACAAGGAAACTGGAAATCAGAAAGGCAAATTCAGCAATAGATTAGCTCAACTCTGTCAGTTTTTTCCTTTTCTTTTTTTGGTGGTAGGTAAGTGCATACAATATAATGGGCAGAAAAAGGGTTTATGAGGGAAGCTCCCCGGCTTCAGAATAGTCTTTCTCATTGTTTATCAGGTCCCTGAGATGTCTAGAGTTTGGGATGTGGCAGATGTTTGAATGGCTGCCTTAATTTAGCTATGTGATGTATGTGAGCTCATCACAATAAAGTGGTTAGGAAAAGAAACATAAGTACCTATTTAATTCATCTGCTCAACATTACTCTCAGAGTAAATGTTTTGAGTACTTCCCTATTTGTTAAGAAAACAACACTACAGTTTAAGAGAAGCTGATCTCATAACATAAAGTACATTAGATGGTTACTTTCACTTCAAAACATTTATTAAAAGACATTAGGATAGTATATACTTCATAAGGTTGCCATGAGGAATGGATCTACTCAAAGTAGTCATGTAAAAAATTTCTATTATACTGAGTCAATTATATCTGTCTGTGTGAGGAATTGGACATAATTAGCAATAACCTAGTTATTAAGTATTGATAGGTAAGTTAATGGAGTAGTCTGAGCATGATCATTCAAAGACTGCAAACTTGTAAGGCACTTTCCACATCAATCGACAAATGCTGATAAGTGTAAAATACAATTTAATGAAGCAAATATAACACATATTTACTAAACATTTTCTATTTAAATTACCAATAGCTTATTATATGTGAAGGACTATTTTTAGAGACTGGGGGTAAACAAAGGAATAGAACAAAACAAAACCCCCTAAGCTTCTTAAAGCTTGGAATTTTTCTTAGGGAAGAAAAATTAATAAACAAATGCATAGTAATCAAGGTGCTGAAACAGGCACTACTTGAATGAAACTAAATGCCAACTCTAACGACTTCTAGAAGGGCAAGCCCTCCTTCCTTCTTGGAGAAGGTAACATTAAGACCTGGAGGAGGTCTGGGAGTGCACCAGGTAGTCATCTCTGAGGAAGGTTTCAGGTAAAGAAAAAGTAGCTACTTAGGCCCTGAGGCGAGAGCACAACTGGTAGACTGAGGTCTGTGTTTGAGTTTGTAAGTTACTTGGCTTATGGGACAGGCATTATACATAATAAATTATACATATAATTATATATACTGGGTGGTGGTGGTGCACACCTTTAATCCTAGCAGATCTCTGTGAGTTCAAGGCCTGCTTGGTCTACAGAGCTAGTTCCAGGACAGCCAGAGCTACACAGAGAAACCCTGTCTCAAAAAAAAAAAAGTTATATGTAATTGGTTATAGTTTATTTATATCCAGACTAAATATACCTATTTACAAAAAAAAAACACATGGAAAAATAGGTTGAGTTTAAAGCCATACACTGTCCACCTCACATGTAAAACTAAATTTTTAAAAATATATCTTGTAGGGCTGGAGTTTGATTCCCAGCAACTGTATGGTGGCTCACAACCATCTACAGTGGGGTCTGATACCCTCTTCTGGAATAAGGGTGTACATGCAGATAGGACATTCAGACACATAAAATAGAGCACTCAGACACATAAAATAAATAAAATATATATACACATATATATTGTAGTTAGCGTTTTTGCTTTACCCACTCCCTTTCAACCTAATTGTATACTTTTTTTCATTTAAGATGTATTCTTACAAGACTTTTAAGAATTCCTGAAAATGAAGTCTATGTGTCCACAGTGCTCACTCCACCTTGTTCCAACTATGGAGGCAGAACCAAGAAGTTTTCTAATGTTGAGTCTATGTCTTGCTATGGCAGTCACTGGTTAGGTTACTCAGGAATTGATTGATTGATTGATTCAATGCCAAATGATGGGTAAGAAACATGCTTTATCACCACCTACTGACTGGCAAGCCAGACTTTCCAGTTTAAGAATAGTGTCCTAACAGGAAATGAAGAAGTGGGAATGTATGGACAAAGTCCACTGCACACCTTACATCAGAGCCTAGGCACAGCTCTACTACTTATTATCTGTCTGGTCACAGACTTTCAGAATGCTGTCAGGGCCAGTGCCATGAGAGAAGAGTAGAAAAGTTGGATGCAGGTTTAGTTTTTCCTTTATAGTCATAGGTTTAGTTTCATTTATAGTTATCAGTGGTGACACAGTTCAGATGAGAACTGTGGTCTGCGTCCGATCTCTATGACTGCTTCCCCCATCACATGATTGTTAGGCTATATAGGACAAACTCCCCTTATGTTTTTTTTTTTTTGTGGAAAACAGCTTTGTTCTTAATGCTGAACAGGTGACTACATTTGTCTGATGGAAAGCAATGGGGCTACGAGGCAGGCTGACAGCAATCACACAGACAGTGAAGTAAAGGAAGACCATGGAACCTTGGATTTTCATTCACCAGCAGACATTTCTGCTCCGTTATGGGACAGTAGTAAGAGGAAGCTCCAAGAACAACACTTGAGAAGACATTGAACCTGTACTTAGCAATAATGGGCAAGCTACGGGAATTATACACTCCCTTTATTTTTACTTCTCATCTGAAATTTGCTGCCACAAAGGAAGAATTTTATATGAAACAGAACACAGATTCAGTCAAATATTCACACTATCCAAATTTCTATTTCTTCAACTTTAAGTTCTTTCAAAAAACAAATACTTCAAACCTGTATTTTAGATGAAACAGTATATTGTCTGAAGAATGCCTATATAAAACGAAGGTGCAGTCTACGACAATGGTCCCATATGTTGTCTTATTAGGTCACTCAAAACCAGGCCCTGCTTTTTCCAGCTGTGCTACAAGAAGATCAAAGCAACTGAGTCCAAGGCAGCTGCCCAGGGATGGAGTAAAGCTCCTGGGACTGCCATCACTTCCCACTGAGGAGAGTAGCCATATGGCACAGATTAGCCACAAATCCACCCACCAGCACCTACATGATGAGAAGCTGACTGCTGTTTCACACACTAGAATGCTTTCACAAAAATATTTTGGACTTTAGGCTATAGTATAAGAAGTACATCTGGCAAATGCTTAGGAAACTTAAAATGTGATCTTTAATGTCCAATAACATTTTTTCTAAAAGCAGGCCATCGTATTTTATAGATCTACACTGTGTCTGGATTGTTCTATTTCCAACACAATGACTGACTGGTGCAATCTTTTCACACACGCACATATATACCATGCATGCACACACACACATGCCCTTGAAAACAAACCAGACCACAATAGTTATGACTTTCATATGAGATAAAGAAAAATCCATTCATTTTGATTTACAGAACCATTTCATTTATGGCTCGGTAATAAAAAAATACAGAGAAACATTCATTTGTTCTTTTACTGTTAAAGACAAATTTTACTGTAGAAACCCCAATTCCAGTCCTGCAAAAGGTTCTTCTAGAACTTTTGAGAACACAACCACAAACCTGATGTTAATTAGGATGGAAGCGAACAGTTTAATAATTTTTGCTGAAACAAGCAAACACCATATAATGTGACACACAACTGGAAGATACTGCTATACCTTGGGAGATCCGAACAAACCAGTCTGAGACACTGCAGGAGGCACAAGGGTAAATATTTAAGGCTTCAAGCTGCTTTCCTGGACTCTAATCTGGTATATCACACCTAGTGGAAGGCTAAGCAGACACCTAGAGTTTGAGGTGAGGAAAGGTAGAAAGACAACTACCCAAGACTTTCACTTCATAAATCGCACTTTGAAATGATCATAAGTACCTTAGAAAATGTTTTAGGAAATACTATGCAAGTGACTAAGGTTGTGGATAAAGGGGCGGAACAACCATCCTGTGAAAGGACATATGCGGTCAGCAAGCAAGTAAAGGCACACACAGCACCCGAAGATTCATTAGAGTAACAAACACCCTATACCTGCTAGAACTGTGATACCTTTCAAATACCACCACCCTCTGATGCAACAGTCAATGGTCTCGCTAAATGTATTTTTCAATAATACACTGTCATACAGATTAGTATTTCCAAATCAGTAACTGGAAACACCTATTCAGAATTTGTCATAAAACAAACCAAGAGATCAACCATAACTGTGACTTTTGTATTTAAAAAGTACATTTGAAAACCAGTTAGAAATTTAGAACACCTTTCAAAAAAAATTCCTTGAGATGAAATATGCAAATATCTAAAAATCATGACCAGAAATTTTGAAGTAATTAGTATGGGGCATGAGCTATTTATAGGCATTACCAGAATCCTGCTTAACTTGTTATATACTAGGAACCCCACCAACCCACCAGAGAATCCTACCATAAAACAAATGATTCAGAGTTGGGGAGGGGTCTAGGACTAACCCTTCTCCCTTATTTTCATCTACCCTCATTGCCTTTCTCAGCCCCCTGAAATCTCCCAACCAGAGATTAGGAAGAAAGAGCTAAGTAGGAAGAAATCTTCTGTAGGTTCTTGGTACAAATAATATTAACTCATTAATTGACTTATAAAAACTCATCTGTAGCCCCCAGCTCAATATATTAATCTTTCTGCGGTCAGCTATGGTGTGCAAAGAAGGCGAACAACTGTATGTGGCCTCCTAGCCAAGCTCAAGCAAAGTATTCTTGCTGCCTTCTTGGTTCAGCCCTTGGACACTCAATTGTCTTCTTCAGTGTCTATTTAGAGGCACATTTCACTGACTACAATAGTTCCCTAGGTATGGTGCTAGAAGATTATGATGTGACAAGATGGGTATTAGATAACCTCTACTCAGGTATGAGTTCACATGTTGCTGTTAACAAGTTTAGTGTCAAGTATCTCTAGGCGATACATACAACAGACTAGTGTTGGTCAACTGATGAAAACAGTTCATCAGAGGCTTGGAGGAACTCATCTCTATTTTCCTAGAACTGTTCAGTATCAGAGAACGTGATTATCACCAGTAAAGTGAATGGCTACTGTTGACAGGCACATAAATTCTGTCCTATCTCCCCATCTGCTGACCTTTACTCACTGATCCTTTTCTAGAAATACCAATTCTACATCTATTTGAAATTTATCTCAACATTCCTTTACTTCGTTTAAATTCATGTTATCTTTGTTAGGTCTTAAAAACAAAAACAAACAAACAAACAAAAAACCATAAACACCCCAAAAGGGCAAATCCACCAACTTCGTCCAAAATGACAGTCTTGGTTCAGTTCAAACAAGACTACAGGAGGATCGCAATTGGACACTTCCAGCACTCCCCAGGAACATATGACCCAGGTTTCTGTCTGTTAGGAGGAGCCACTTCCCTATCTCCCCTTCCTGTGGCTTTCTACTGACATGAACCTATGGTGTATAGCAAAGCCAATGCTAGCCTTCAGACTCCTCAAACCCCTATTCACACACTTGTTATGCATCTCAAAGCCTGTGTTATCCTCCTGGCCCTTCTCATGTCCTCTACTCCTCCCCTTTGCCAACTCGCAATCTCTTTATAATGAGGTTTCTCCCCCTGCCCTTATTATTCTCTCTTGCTATTCTCTGCTACTCTTCTCTCACAGATTGTCCTGGACAAGTCCAGTCTGCTTCTTTTTCTTCTTTCTCTCTGTGCTGGACTCTTTTAGATGTGTTTAGATATTTTTTCTCCCTTATTCACAATAAAAAACTTTCTCCTGACCATGGAGTTGCCATTTTGATAGTGTCGTTACTGTGCCCTGTTTACAGTCTTGACTTGCTTTTTCGAGCTGTCTGTAACACCTGCTAGGCTTCTTTGTATCTCACAAGAGAAATAAGTTCTTTAATGTATGTGTTCATTTCATTTACAAGCCAAATATGAGTGACCAAGGAAAGGCAATACAAATTAAGTCTACTGAAAATGCATGTTTCAGTTTGCTAACTGTGAAGTTTACAGTCAGAGAACAAAGTTTTTGATCAAATCACCTTTACATACATTGGTGGGGAACATTCAGTAGGCAGGCTAACACAGAGGGCTCTCCTCAGGTCCCGTAGGCCTCAGATGCTCTCTGCTGTCTGTTTATCTGTTAGTCACAAGATGTTATGTCAGACCCAGGTGGACAGCAATGATTATTAATGGGGTGAGAGTTACTCCAAAAACTGTAATTTGGCTCTAACCTATAAATTCTGCTTTTTACACCATCGTGAATACTTTCTCATCAGGATAAGGTGCAGTTCTTTCATAACACTGCACACAGCAGAAGGAAAGAAAGGCTTCTCTGAATTAGAGAGATGCTGGTGGAGCTAGTCATACAGCATTTATGGTCTCAGTTCTAAAATTCCAGACAGGATAATAAGCACCCAATTGTAAAGCTTTGCTAGTTCCTATCAAAGAGCTATTTTCTTTTCAGAAACTTGAAATTCTTAATTTATTTAAACTCAAAACAGCAAAGATTACCCAGCCAGAGTCTCTTGTTTTTTTTTACCCTATAGAATAGATTACCATAAACTGTTCATTTGTTTACTTGGATCATCAAATGGCCAGACTATAAAAACAAGTCACAAAATTAATGGCAAAATTAAAACTATAAAGTGGAGTAAGAGGTGTTCTCTTGTGCTTGAGTGTACAGGCTGAAGGGTAGGTACAGAGTTTCTGTGATGGAGATGTGTGCCTACACTGACTGGTGAATCTGCTGGATGTCTCATGCAGACCTCCAAAACTGGTAAGCAAAGACTTTTTATTCTATTTGAATGTGTTCTTTATCAATTTACACATATTTGCCAATCAAATAGTGTTACTTCGGATTAATGTTTATAGCCATAAGAGTGTAAAAGTGTCTCCCCCCCTTCTTCTTTCCAAGGGTTTCTCTGTAGCTTTGGAGCCTGTCCTGGAACTAGCTCTTGTAGACCAGGCTGGCCTCGAACTCACAGAGATCTGCCTGCCTCTGCCTCCCAAGTACTGCGATTAAAGGCGTGATCCACCAACGACAGGTTGTAAAAGTGTCTTTAAATGGGTTGATTAATCTTTCTAGTAGTTTTATATAAAAAGAAATAATATTCTGTAGAATTTGCATTGACTGCTCTTCCAGAGGTCCTGAGTTCGATTCCCAGCAACCACATGGTGGCTCACAACCGTCTATAATGAGATCTGGTGCCCTCTTCTGGCNCCAGGCTGGCCTCGAACTCACAGAGATCTGCCTGCCTCTGCCTCCCAAGTACTGCGATTAAAGGCGTGATCCACCAACGACAGGTTGTAAAAGTGTCTTTAAATGGGTTGATTAATCTTTCTAGTAGTTTTATATAAAAAGAAATAATATTCTGTAGAATTTGCATTGACTGCTCTTCCAGAGGTCCTGAGTTCGATTCCCAGCAACCACATGGTGGCTCACAACCGTCTATAATGAGATCTGGTGCCCTCTTCTGGCCAGCAAGCATACAGACAGAACACTGTGTACATAATAAATAAATAAATCTTTTTTTAAAAAATGTAAGGCTGTCATATGTCCTACATGCAGAGAACAGAGATGCCATAGAGCAGCAGAGATAACAAACTAAACAAACAAGTCTGGAAAAATCCTAAGCTACATCATTCTCTGTCCACCAAACCTTAGCACAACTATGAGTCAGTTCATCAAATCCAGTACATTTTGGGGTGGGGTAGAGTCATATGTATCTTAAGCTAGTGTTGCTCATAACACAGTAGAGGGTGATCATGAGCTTTTCATCCTCCTACCTCAACCTCCTAAGTGCTAGGAATACAGGTGTGAGTTATTACATCAAGCTCATGTATTTCCTACTTATTTCTTCTGTGATTTCATAATCAAAGTAACTCTAGGTAAAAGACAATTGTAGAAGGAGGGAGGGAGGGAGGGATGGAGGGAGGGAGGAAGGAAGGAAGGAAGGAAGGAAGGAAGGAAGGAANNNGGAAGGAAGGAAGGAAGGAAGGAAGGAAGGAAGGAAGGAAGGAAGGAAGGAGCGGCCAGGCATGGTGGCTCACACCTTTAATCCTAGAGGCAGGCTGATCTCTGTGAGTTCTAGGCCAGCCTGGTCGACAGAGTGAGTTTCAAGACAGCCAGGCTACAAAGGAAAACCCTGCCTCACCTCACCTCCCCCCACAACTGATATAATGGCAAAGAGGTTAAAACTTTTTATGTAAACAAGGAAAAAATTTTGTGAGCAACATGACAGGATGTGACTTATTTATCAAAGGAAAGAGAATATTTGTATCATAAAGAAGACAGACCCAAATACAGAAAGTTGATTAAAATAAACATGGATTATGGCATATGAAAATATTAAGTCTGAAAAAAATCCATAAACTGTGTAGAAATTTTAGCAAAGTTGCTTCGTGTTGCTGGATTCATGTTCTAGGTTATTGTTTCCATGTGCAATGTAAAGGTTATTCTTCCTAGCACCAAGGCTGGTTTATCAATGACTTAAGCTCTGTGCTGACTTCAGATCACCTGCCTCTGCTACCCTCTCTGCTAATTTTTATATTGTACTGACTCTGAAATGAGCAGGCAAGTTTCAGTATTTAGGGATTCATGATCGTATTGCAAGTGCATATGGTCACATCTAGCACCTGCTGTATTATGCACTTCTGTGGTGCTCGCTATCAAACTTAGGGCTTTGGTTATCCTTGGGTAAGTACTCTATTGCTGAGCTATAGTACTTGGCTCTCAACTTTTACATTTGCCTTTCCAAAACAAAACTGTAAACAACAACAAAAACCCACACAATGTTAAGACTCCACAGGTGACCTTGTTGACTCAGACACTTTCACACTGCTAAGGGAAGTGTTTGGAAGAAGTGCATTCATCTGGCACGCTACCACTGAAATGCTACTTTGGAAGAGACAGGCGCTAAGTCAGGAGATGCTGAGCCACCCTGGGGTTAAATCTGATGGGTAAGAAGGTTACCAAAATAAGCACATCTGAGGCTGTGTTCCAGAGTATTGATTGGGTTCATTGTCTCTGCGAGTTAAAGAATTAAAAGGCAGGAAAAATCTCAAGCACAACAGGGAGCAGAGAGAAATCTTAAACACTGCTAACAGGAGCAGACAGAATCAGCAACTGAAGAAAGGTGTTTATTGGGAGTGTGGGAACAGTATGCTGCAGAGGGGCCTGGGAAGCCGAAATCACAGTTCTAGAGGGCCTGCTTGTGCGTGTGTGTGTGTGTGTGTGTGTGTGTGTGTGTGAAGCGTTTTTCCTCTCCCCATCCTAATCTATGGTGGTTGGTTTGAAGAAATATAGAATGGTTGATTGGCCCACGACTGCTGTGTAGCATATCCTGCTCTGGCCCTCGAAATAATGCACAGAGCCAGTAGCAGGGGGCCTGCTGTCAGGAGAAGAGAAAACCTGAAAGGTCTTTGTTTTAAGGGACCAGGCTTTCGTTAGGTCCTGTTAGGTCCACCTTTCTTACCAAGTCATGGCTCCTCTCCTTATCCATCAGCTGCCCAGGGAGTCTGTCTACATCCTATTTAGGAAGAGTGGTTAAGCTAGCACTCTCTATTTCGATTTATCATATGAAGTCCTTGTACTGCTTTGTTTAAATCTCATTATCTTCCAGGTAACAAGCCTTAACTTGGAATCTACAACTCACCTGAGTGTCACACACAGCTATTTAGTTATGTCCCTGCACTTTTGCTGTGCTTCCATAATTTCCAATACATTTTACTGTGTGCTCCCTGTATTCTTATCTCAAGAACGTTGTCTCTACAAGGGAAAGTGCTGCCCTGAATCAGCTGACTGAAAGGCCTTCAGAGACCAGATCTTTCCCACCTGCTCCTGTCCTTTTTCCAACCCAAGACAGGCCACAGAAACTGAAAGTTGTTGTTGGTCACGGTGCTGCATGCCATGCATAATTCAAGTACGGATGAGCCAGGAGGATACCATGAGTTCCAGTATAACCCAGGTTACAAAACAAGCTGCAGGCCATCTTGGGGACCCTGTCTCAAACAAAACAATTGAAAGAAAACTTCTCTAAGAGTTTTCCTTGCTTGACTGTGATCTGCCTTGATTTATGACTTCCTTTTGTTCAGTCAACATAAAGTTCATGTAATCACTTCCATAATGAAAAGCATTATTTGTGGCCACCAGAATCCATGTCACTCTCATTCTGCTCAGAACAAACTTACCTCCTAATTCCCTTTGCTATGAAACTATGTTTTGTGAGAACGTTCAAAACCCAAGGCTGGATAATTTTCCTCGTCTACCTCTATCTTCAAAGGGAGGTTTTCTCCACCAACAGACCCACCATGAGCACAAAGCAGTTTCACAGCTTGTTCTGTTCTCTTATTCCTGAGGAAACCTTCCTTCATTTTGAGAATTTCAAAGACTTTTACAGCTAACAACAATGGGAAAAACACAGGGGGTAAAATGCCATACCAGAGAAAAGTCACAAAGTTCCAAATCAGATCAAACAGGGGAAAAAGCCATTTCTGGTTTTTATTAGCATGTAAATGGTAGTAGATTTTAGGCCTCTGCCATCCATATTTTCCACAGCTGTCTCCCACCTCCTGTCTCTAAGAGGTAGCTTCCTCCTCCCCAGAGTTCACAGAGCACAAGGGAAGACAAAAGCCACCTGGGTGAGAAAGGCTCCTCTCTGCAGCCACAAAGGGTACAAGTGAGGTTCATCTACATTTCAGAGACCTCGGATTCCTTCCCCTTTTACAAAGGTTAGCTTTGAAGCCTTCCTCTGGGATGCAGACGGTGCTAGAGGTTTAAGATGTGGCATTAAAGCCCAAAGATAATAAGCAGCTTTGTATTTTCTTTACTATGTATTAAGTATTTGGGATCAGAGAAGAGTTAGAGGAGAGAAAGATGCTGAACAAGGAGAGGACTGAGTAAATACCAACTCTTGTCTTCCAAACTGCCCAAATTTAGAGAACAAGCCTTCCACAGGAAGTGAGGTGTGGTGAGAAAGGGCTACATGAAAAGACCAATTCTGCGACACTTCAGAAATTAGCAACGGGCCTGAGGAAGGAAACTTCTTTTAGTCTCAGGAGTGAGAGCTCTCCTGACAAAATGTTCTTTTTATATTATATTCAATATAATTCCTAGTTTGGTTAAAAATAGGTGAATTCTCCTCATTTCTCATAGACATTCTCAGATATAGGCTAATGAAAGATTTAGCATATAGAGACAATATGTACCTTGTCTTAAGGACTAGATCGATGCTGTTCACTAGAGATGTGTGGGGCCAGGTGGGAGGCAGAGGCAGGTGGATCTCTGTGAATTCCAGGCCACCCTGGTCTAAAAGCTAGTTCCAGGAAAGACTTCAAAGCTACAGAAAAACCCTGCCTCAAAAAAACCAAATAATAAATAAATATAGAGATGTGTGTATATGTATTTCATTTTTAAAATTTTAGTACCAAAAACTGAGTGAGAAGAAGCAAGAAAAATTAGTTTGAATCATAAAAATTAGTTTGAATCATATACTTAGCCCAAAATTACTTCAATATTATTTTAACACACAATAAAAACTATTAACAATTATATTTTAAATTAATAGCACACCTTTTAACCAGGATACTGAGTGGTGTTCCCTCCCACATGGTTAGTGTGGGTCTAGATGAATTTTCAGGTCCTATCAGTGTGTCAGAGAAAGCACTGCACTTGGCCTTTAAAACTATGGGCTCCAGAGCAGAGACACTATGACTAGTCTCAAGCTTCTCTTTACCTTCTTTAAATTTCAAAACACAAAATAAGACTTTAGAACAAGGATCACATACAGTTTAGAAACAATGCCAACTTTATGAAAGGATTTCTAAGAATGCTCCAATATACTTCAGGGTGTTCAGCCTTTAAAACCCAGGGTAAGTTTGACAGAAAAACATTTGCTGTCTGTAGGGAGTTTTACAGACACTAAAATGTATGTGTTGTGGCTCTGAAAGAGGTATCCCCAAGGCTGGTGCTTTGGTCAGCCAAGTACTTAAGCCAAATGAGCCATCTCAGAGCCAAGGTCTCCCTGGCCTTCTCCCAGTCTCCTGTTTCTGGCCCTTCTTTCCCCGAGTGAGCTTTTTCTGAATTCTCTTTATCTGTTATGGTTTACACTTAACCGTCCCCCAAAGGCTCAAGTGAAGGTCTGGTCACAAAGGGGTGACAATGCTGCAAGGAGCAGGATCTGCTCTGAGGAAGCTGTGTGATTGGAGCCCTTCCCTCCCCTCTGCTTCTGAGGCACTGCCAGGTCAAGTGAACAGCTGCTTCCACATCATACTCCCCTGACAAAATGTTCTATCCCAAAGCAACAGGGCCAACCGACTGCAGACGGAGACTTCTCAAATAAGCCACCAAAGTGAATCTTTTCTAGTGTTGATGGGAACGGGATATAGCAACTGGGGAGGCAGTTCAGGATAAAAAGACCAGCTAGAAATGTCCTTGAGTCTATGGGCAGCCTTGTCCTTGCCAGAGGCTAGAAGATGCCAGGAATGGGGTCTGGTATTTCCTAATCTCCTTTCCTTTTCCTGGAAACCACCCTGAGGACATGGCTGAAATTATAAGGTACTGCAGCGTCTGGAAGGAATTGGACACAACAGCTCACCTATCCCTACTTCTGCTACCTGGTAAAACCTTACTAATCCAAGGTAGTGCAATGGCAGTGTATTTTCTGGGACACCTCTTGAGATTATGCATGTTTAATAAAATGCTGATTGGCCAGTAGCCATGCAGGAAGTAGAGGAGGGGCAAGGAGAACCGGAGAATTCTAGGAAGAGGAAAGATTCAGTCATGCTGTTGTCACCCAGACACTGAGAAAGCAAAATGAGGATGCCTCGCTGATAACAGGTACTAAGCAAAATGGCTAACATCAGTTCAAGATGTTATGAACTAATTATAAGAATTAATAAGAAACCAGAGCGAATAGGCCAACCAGTTTATATGATTAATGTAGAACTCTGTGTGTTTCTTTGGGACTGAATGGCTGTGGGTCAGGAAAGGACAGAAACCTTTGTCAACAACACTACTCTTTTTTTTTTGTCTTAAGCTACCACCTATAAATCTATAACTGCATTTTTTTTTCCTGTTGGTTTGTTTTTTTAAGCCAGGGTTTCCCAGTGTAACAGCCCGGGCTGTCCTGGAACTCGCTTTGTAGACAAGGCTAGCCTTCAACTCACAGAGATCTGCCTGCTCTTGCCTCCCAAATGCTGGGAGTAAAGGCGTGTGCCATAACTGCCGGGGTTAATCTACAACTTCTAAAACTCACCCTTGATGGTTCTTAAGTTTCATGCTTTTAATTTGTGAGTTAACATTAAAGCTGCTGGCTCAGGGCAGTTTTGGTGGTGGGTGGTGGTCAAGTTTCTGGACCTTGGCTCCCTATGAAAGATCCATCTTTCTCAAATGTTTTTTATTTTTTATATTTATTTATTATGTATACAATATTCTGTCTGTGTGTATGCC
>LOEQ01009102.1:9155-19971 GCA_001685075.1 Bramus lutescens | reverse complement strand
TGGAAGAGCAGGCAATGCTCTTAACCTCTGAGCCATCTCTCCAGCCCTCAAAATTATTCTAAAATATTCCTGTATCACTTTTTGGGAGGGTATTTTTTTAGACAAGGTATCTACATGGCCCTGCTGTCCTGGAACTCACTTTGAAGAACAGGCTGTTTTTGAATTCACAGAGATCTACCTGCCTCTGCATTCTCAGTACTGGAAATAAAGAAGTGTGCCACGTCGCTCAGCCCTGTATCACTTCTATTTTGTTTAAGTATTTAGGCACAGCAACATAAAGCTATACAACAAACTGACTAAATGTTCATAAAATAGTAGGTAGCTGTCCATAAAAATAACCACCCTTTCATCGCAGGAGAACACTAGAGATCAGCTGCTCACCGTGCTGGAGCAACTCTGCATGGCTTCCATTAATTGCTCTAAGGGATACTACCTGAAAATTTAAAGACAATCTGAGCCAGTGAGATGGATAAGCAGCTAAGGGTGCTTGCCATCAACTATGAAAACCTGAGTGCCAGCTCCAGAATTCACACAGTGGACAGAAAAAAATGGACACACATTCATGCATGCACAAAAGAAATTTTTTAAAATCCAGAATAAAATAATCTTTGTTCACCATGAGTTTCCTCTTTTCATGCCATCATTCTATAATCTGTCCCTGTGTTCCAACTCCAAACTTTTATTCCATTCCACAGTTTACAAGATGAAATCTTGCAACTTTCTGGCCTTTGAATAGTCTGTCAGCTTTATTTTCAATGACTTACCTATCGAAGTTCAAAAGAAAGAGAATTCCCTTTGCTCCTATGAAAGAAACTGGCATGAGGGCTCAAAGGATGGCTCAATGAACAAGACCAATCACTGGCTGCTCTTCCAGAGGACCTGGGTTCAATTCCCGGCCCCAACATGGTGGCTCACAACCATCTGTAATCCCAGTCCCAGAGCCTCCGAGGGCACATGGCACATACTTGGTACACAGACAAGCATGCAGAAAAAACACCCACACATGTAAAATAATTTAAAAACATAAAAGAGACTGCTAATCATTTTTCTATAGCTTTTTCTTTGAATTTCTAATCAGTAGGTTTGAATATTTCTATTATGAGGCAGAAACAATAGCAACTTAAAATGACTTAGAAAGTTTAAATGATATGGAGGACAGTTTGCAAATTACTGTGTTTTCTGGAAAGTAACTGAATCTGAAATAATTTTAACTATTCTAACTGAAATTCACCAATATGTACTGAACACATTAAATATAAAAATGAATAAAATTCTGTTTTCCCTCGTAGGTGCTTACAATTTAATAGGCAGGGTAAAATACTACTGCTTGGGTATCAGGACTACCTAATCTATGCCATACATAGTGATTTAGCCAACGTGCCTGGCCACACAGCACTGACCGATAACAGAGTTCTGAAACTGCAAGGCAAAAAAGTGAGATGTGCAACCACCGTGCACAAGTTGTAAAGCGATCATTGGAAGAGTTCAAAGGACTTGGGGGTAACCAACAGCTCTCTAACTGGATTTAAGGCCTGCTCAATAAAAGGGAAATCATATCTTGTACTGGAAACCTAGCCAACTACTCAAGGCTAGTGAAGTCATGGATCTTGGAGGCGAATCCACAGCTAACACTTTACTAAACCAGCATAACCCCTAACTACATTCTAAATATTTATCCCATACCCACAGATAAATGTAGTTCTCACCCTTCAACAATGAAACTTATCTTTGCAACAGATGGAGATCATTATAGAAACCACAACTGATCAAAATGCAGAGAACGAATGGTGCTTAGTCCCAAATGAGCATCTCCAACACAATTCCTGCACCTAAGTCTCTAGGCACGTTGGGAAAGAGGGAGCAGAAAAAAATCTGAAGAATCAGGATGTCTGTAGTGAGACTGTGTCTCATAGCAACATCAGGAAAGCTATACACTGGAAGTCTTAACAACATCTGAAGAAAGACACCAACAGACATGCTGATATGAAAGGAAGAAATCTTACCAGGCCCCATCCTTAAATAAAGAACTCTAGGCAAGCCAAGTGGTGGTGGTGCATGTCTTTAATCCCAGCACTCTATGAGTTCAAGGCCAGACTGGTCTACAAAAGCTAGTTCCAGGACAGGCTCCAAAGCTACAGAAAAAACCCTGTCTCAAAGGAAAAAAAACAAAAACAAAAACAAAACTCTAGGCAACTAAGGTATGTTGAGAGTAGGAGAAATAGTCTTCCATAGGAAAATTTTCCCTAGTTAGTTATCCAATACCAAGGGATCAGCCCTGAAAGCATATACATACAAGTAGTATTATATGGACTATGCATGTATGTATATTTTTACATATATAAATACATTTATTTGAAAAACGAGGCAGAGGCTATGAATTTGATAGAGGGGAAGACGGTAGGTATACTTAGAAGGGTTGGAGGAAAGAAAGGGTAAATAACGTAATTATATTTTAATTTAAAAAACTTTTTTTTATGTTAGAAGGAAAAGAGCTTACCCAGTAGTAATGGAACCAGAATTGGGGAAGAATGATGAAAAGAGCAGGGTGTGGGAGCAGAACTCAGTTGGCAGGCTACTTGTCTAGTATGTTTAAGACCCTAGGTGCGATCCCCTGTACCTCAAAAATAAGTAACAAAGCAGAAGACAACTAACATTTTCTGTCATGGGACAAGCAATCATTGTTTTCAGTCTTCAGGCCCATACGGTCACTACTACTACAACAGCTGTCCCACCACAGAGAAGTCAGCATGGACTATATACAGATGAATATATAGTATTTTTTTTTTCTTCCAAGACAGGGTTTTTCTCTGTAACAGTCCTGGTTATTGATGGAACTCACTTTGTAGACCAGGCTGGCCTAGAACTCATAGAGATCCACCTGCTTCTGCTTCCCAAGTGCTGGGATTAAAGGTGCATGCTACCACTGTCTTTTTTTTAAACGACACTTTTACTTATTTATTTTGTGTGCACGTGTTCATGTGTCACATCTGCATGTATCAGAAGACAACTTTAGGGGGAGTCAGTTCTCTCCTTCTATCAATGTGGTCCCAGGGATTAAATTTAGGTTATCAGTGCTTTTATTGGCTGAGACATCTCACTGGCCCATGATTTTTAAATAAAATTTGTTCAAATTGTAAACATGTGACTTGCTACTTAATGTTACTTAATATCTCTACACCTTAGTTTTCTTTAGTAGAATAATGAGTGTTCATGTTTCCTGGGATTCTAATAAGGATTATGACTATTTCTAAATATTAACTTTTGTCATGAGGACATTTGTTGCCTGAGTTATCAAATTACAATAGAGGTCAATAAATCTGTCTGGAAAGCAAGCAGATCTATAAATCTTATTCCTCATTGTACTTATTCTCTATAAATAACTTTATGCAGAAAATGATAACCACAACTTCTCTTTTTTAAATTTAACATTTAGATGTTAGGGAAAGGAAAAACTAAGTTATCCTTTTTTTGTGACAGTTTTACCTTGGCCTCTGACTTTTGGATACTACTAAAAAGTAGGCATATATTACTCACAAATGTAGAACCTTTGAAGATTTTACTTTCAATGGAGCCACCTCTACTAACACAAATACATTTTTCCATGCAAAGAAAATGAGATCAGGGTTGGCCCATGAAATAACATCCTTAATATATAAAGTTCTGAGAATTATTCAACCCACCTTCTCATTTCAAAGATGAAATATAAATGTGTATTAAAGACCAAGTGCAGTGATGCATGATTGGCCAAACTATCCTGTGTGGCAAGACAATGTGGAATTAGAATCCCAGTTACTAGCCTCTTAATCCAGCAGTCTATACATTAGTGCTTTTGAACCCCTGTCTCTCCCTCTCCCCACCCCCTCTCTCTGAGACAATCTTGAACTCTCAATCTTCCTGCTTCAAACTCACATGGGCAGGAATTACAGTTGTGTGATACCACATATGCTTGATGGATTTCAATGTCCTACATCTGGTAATTTAGACATTGGTTCACTTAACTTTCAACAGCATTAGCTCACAATAAAATGATGTTAAGTAAAGCAGAAAGAAGTTTCATTTATATGTCCCTTACAATGAGAAGTAAATCATATAGGGAGGATTGCTGGGGAATCCAGGAAAGAGCCTTCAAGCTATGGGGATTCTGTAACACTCCAAGCCATTTATTTACAGCTTTTTTAGTAATATGAATAAGAATAGCAGTATGGGCTCATATACTTGAATGCTTAGTCACCAAAAAGTAGAACTTTGATAGGATTAAAAGGATAAGGAAGTGTGACCTTGTTAGAGGAAGTGTATCACTGGGGGTGGGATTTGAGGTTTCAAAGCCCATGCTAGGCCCTAGCTCTTTCTCTGTGTGCAGATCAAGATGTTAACTCTCAGCTATTTCTCCAGCACCACACCTGCCTGCTGCTATGCTCCTGCCATGATGATAATGGGCTAAACCTCTTAAATGGTAAGTGTCCCCCAATTCAATGCTTTCTTTTGTGTTTGCCTTGGGTCATGGTGTCTCCCAATAGAACAGTGACTAAGGCACCTTGCTTCCACTGTACCTGAAAAGAATAGGACGTCCCTACTTAAAGATGCATAATGCTAACTGTTAAAGACACATAATAGATCACAAGTACCACACTGAATATGGCATTATCCTGAAAACCAGCATAGCTTTACATTTTTGAGTCTACAGAGAAAGCCCTAATTTCCCTGGGAACAGGATGTCAGTAAGTGTCAGCCTTGGTGAAAGCGCTGAACCACAGAGCAGTGGCTCCGACGTCTGCACTGCTGCAGACTGAGACTTCCCTCCACTCTGAGTGCAGTTTTCTAAGTCACTCTCTATTGACCTTTCCCAAGTTACATTTCCTACTGACTTTGATACCAGACTTTCTTTCCTGTGGAGGTAAATCAAATTAGAGAATCACCTGATTTCAATAGCAGCAGTTTCTACTTCACACCTGCAATTCACATAGCAACCGTAGTTATATATGCCTTGTGACCGCTTAGAGAAAGGCTAGCTAGGGATTTAACAGTTTAATTAGATTTCCTGTTATTGAAGTCATGATACAAACCCCAGATGAGTAATTTGCAAGGTGTGAGACATGAAGTATAGAAGGCTGAAAGGATGGAAAACATTAATAGAACTGTTTAATTAAAATACAGAAATGCTATCTTGAATCAAAGTAATAATATGGTTGTGCTGACAACAGTTTCACATGTAATAAATTTAAAACTTGGCCAAAAAGTGTTCAAGGATGGCACACTTAAGAAACCTTTCTGAAGAAGTTTTTGGTCTATTGCTAATAACCTAAGATATATTTATACATAATGTGTCAGCTCCTATCTAATTACTTGCTATTTATCAACTCATTTAATCCCCACAGCATTCTCATTATACATACGGAAACAGAAGTACAAAGTCACAATGACCAGCCATGGACTCAGATACAGTTAGTTTGGTTGTGAACCCAGGGAATGCTCAATATATGCCCTGCCATTATCCTGTGTACCCCAGATTCTGACTTTAGACTTTTAATTATAGGCTATGTAGTGCTAAATGAGGAAGTAAAACAAATATTCTAGAAAACATTTATAGTGCTTTCAGATTTGTACTTCAAATATATTAGAAAACACAAATTTTTCACATATAATACCTTATACTAATAATGTACTTAAGGTGTATATATTATCTTTTAATTGAAAGGATAACAAATATAGATTGAAATCCAAATGGCACAACTAGAACTTAAATATCTTTCTTTATTAAAATTAGGAGATTTCCTAACATGCTGTCTAGCTATTTCCTTTAAATTCAACTGTTCCATTGTGAAGGAGGAAAGCTCAGGAAGTCAAGGAAACATAGGAAGCTCAGAAAGTTATAAGACTCCTGGGCCTCTCACTGCACTTATAGAAGCAATAAACAGTTACTGGGGAGAGGAGACTCTTCAGTGGAGCTGCCTACAAACCAGGCAGGAGGCACCCAGGATGGGGTGGGCCTTCTAGTCATGCAGCTACCTTGAAGTATCCACCCAATGAACTTACTGCTAAGGGAGATTCGGGGGAATAGCTTCTTTGGTCTGTTGTTGGTGCCTAATCTGGGGAAATAGTCACTGGCTGACATTTTCCCCAAGGAAAGTCACACAACACATGTACTGTCAAATCCAATGCATTCATTCGGTTACATATATAAGTATTGCTTTTAAGTGTAAGAGACACAAACTTCAAGGATGCCAGATGTAGGGAGGGAGGTATGGGTCAGAGACAAACATTACCAATTACTTACAACATTTCAGGTGAACACCTGACAGTTCTATTTCATACATACTATTTTTATTTTGTGTGTATTGCCTGTGTGTGTGTGTGTGTGTGTATCTGAACACTACATGCATGAGTTACAGATAGCTGTGAGCCACCATGTGGGTGCTGGGAATAGAAGCTGGGTTCTCTGGAAGAACAGTCATTCCTGAGAGACTATTCTAACCACTGAGCCACTTCTCCAGCTCATTACAAGTACTCTTATCTATGAAAACACATTAAGGCCACTATGAAATTTAACCCATAATTTCAGAAATGGAATAGCATATAGATTAATATGACCCTAATGCCTCCTTTTCAGTACAGTATATTACAGATATACTTACTAATAGAAAATTATTTTTGATAATTTTAAAATTTTGTATACAGCAAGATCACCACAAACTAATATGTATTATTGCTTTTCCAAAAGTTTCAATATATTATTATGCTGCATAAATTTAATGTACTGTTGAAATTATGTTTGGTATTAGACCTGTCACATTTACTAAAGCAGCAAATGTAGTCATTTAATCTTAAAGGAAAGTTAAGAATGAATATGAGAGCAGGTAATTCCCTTCAAGCAATTAAAAGGCTATCAGGTAGAATAACAGACATTACATTTTAGGTCAAAAGAAGAAAGCCTGTTACAGAGAAATGTCACAACTGGAACAGACCACCTCATGAGATATGCAATCAGAGCTTAATTAACTAAATATTAGGGATGTTTGCAGGAAGATTCAGAAACAAGGTAAGTAAGTGTTAACCAATGATCTTATTCTCTGTCTTTATTTCAATGTAAACTGATCTTTCATGTAACACTGGACATTCCATTTTAGATTTTATGATCAGCGCAGAGAGAATTTTTGATGTAGAAACAAACCTAAAAACCACTGGGTTAGATATACAGAAAGATTTTTTTAGGTCAAATTTCATTTACTTAAAAAATGTTTTCTTCACATTTATTTATTGTGTGTGTGTATGTGTGTAATCGTACACTTAAGCATGCACATGGATGTCAAAGCACAACTGAGAGAGTTCTCTGTTTCTATCATGTGGGTGTCAAGGATCAAACTCTGGCTTGGTGGAGAGTGACTGACCAGCTAAGTATCTGTCCAAATTTCAAATTCTTAAATGGTTTCAAAGTTAAAAACACAAAAATCTTATCTTGATTTAAAAAGAAAGGAATCTTACCATTTTTTTCTGCAAAGGCAATTGCAGCTTCTTTGGTACTAAAGGTTAAAACCATGTTGGAGAGGGGATCAGCCCTAGAAGAAAGAATGCCCATGATTTAATATTAAGCCTTGGCTGCAAGACAATCAAAGTTTTAAATGCAGTGTTTAGAAAATAGACAATAGGTTTAATATCAAGAAAATTATGACATATTTTATTTGTAATAATTTCTGAAAATTACTTTATTTCTGTATTAAGTCTGATTTTTCTAATAATAAAAACCTTAATTTCAAAAACATTTACGTTCTCTTTACTAAGGTTTATTAAACTCTATTAAAAAGGCAGTGTAAAGTTTTGAATTAAAAAACCCCAGAAGATTCCCAAACTGGCCTTAGAAACTTCAATATCAAGAAATTTACTGCCGAGTAGAATTGCCAGTACAGACAGCCTCTAGTTTATGATAATTTTACCTAAGATTTTCAACTTTATAATGGTGACAGAGCAATATATAACAAAAGAAAATATTTTTCTTTTAAAAGTATTTGAGTTTGAATGCGTGTTTGTACATTGTGAATGTACAGTACATGTGGAGGTCACAGGACTACTTACAGGAGTTGATTTTACCCAGTGAGTCAGACCATTGGCCCAAGGAACTATTTTTCAAATTTTAAATGATCACCTGAATGATGAGCAACAGCAATAAAACAGTTAGCCATGTTGGGCCACAGTGTAAACAACTGCATCACTAAACTACTATGTCTAATAGGTTAGTAGTAGGAAACATTTTCAACTCAAGATGCTTTCTATTTATAATAGGTTTGCTGGGACATTTAACCCCATTGTAGTTAAGAAGCATCCACATAATACGAATCCTTAAAACCAAACCTCTCAACAAAACATCACTAATAATGTTCTTTTAAGGGAAAGGTCTATAAAATAAGAACAAACATTCTAAGACTTGACATCCCTTATTTTGATGTTTATAAAAGTATAACCATGTTTACTATAAATGTTTAATGTAAATCTCTCAAGAGATGAATATGACATTCTCTGGAAACATACTCAAAACTATGGAAGTGGGGGGCTAGGAACATAGCTTAGCTGGTACAGTTCTTGCCTAGATGCAAGAAGCTCTAGGTTAATTCCCAGAACTGAATAAAACTGGATATGGGAGGCATATACCTGCAATTGCAATACTCTGGGATGGAGAATCAAGATTAGCCTGCACTCTATGCCACCCTACCTTGAGAAGAAAAAGAAGGAGAAATACTCTGGGCAACTTGGACATCTGAAAGATATAGGACATAAGCAGAGCACTGAAGTAGCTCTCCCTGATCTGAAGCCTCACAGACTGCTGATGAAGTTCTGGTCATAAACTGTGGGCTTTTCTGGGAATCCTTATGATCCCTATAAGCATGGATTTCTATATTAAATTTCCCTTTTAAGAAAAGAAAACCCTTCTTTTGACTAGTTATATTAATTCCAAAATCTAATGATGTTTTTGTAGTGATACTGCTTTCCAAGGCACATGTGGTTTCACAGTTGATAGCTAAATAAACTAGTAATCTTCAGAAGTGATAATATAAACATGACCCAGTGATTTGAAGAGTTTGAACATACACACTGGCTTAGTTCAGAATAGTGTGTGTGTGCTTGTGAGAGGGAGAGAGAGGTAGAGAGAGGGAGAGGGAGAGAAACCTCAGAAATCAAGAGAACAGATCCATTTCCTCCAAAGGTGACAGAGCTTTTTAGTTACCTGCTGTATAAAGAACTACACGTAGGTTAAATGGTAAAACTGTTAACAAGCACTCATTCTTACAGCTGGTTTGTCATGCTCCTCCTTCATGTCTTATATTTTATAATTCTTTCTAGGTAATATTGCTACCAAGATCTTAATCTTTCTGTCTCCTTTATTTGATTCCACCCCATCATTTAACATGTTACCACATTTATCTTCCAATTATTTATTTCCCAAACCTAGTGCCAAGCCAAAACTCCAAACAGTTTCTATCATCCACTGTGGTGGTTTCCACCTCTTTACCATTTAAGCCCCTGTATTGTATGGTCAGAAGGCTTAAATTATCCCCTCATAAGTTACCAGCTGGTCAAATTAGACTTGTTTCTATGAACACACAGCCTGTACTTGCCCAAAAGTGCAGTTGTTCCTTCCATTGAGAATACTCTCCTAGCATCTCTACATGTGGAAATCCACTGCAATCATCTCATGGCTCAGTTTGAGTACCAATCTTTTTCATGAAATCTCTCATACCCTATGTCTTTCAATCTTTATATTTCTATTTTTACTTTTGTACTCTATTTGCTCAATTCTCAACTACTGAGGTTCCAAGTCAGTAATGATAAAGAAACCTGTACTTAGTAAGTGTACCTGACTAACAAATAAATACATGCATAGCAATTATAAACTCTTAACAGAAAAAAAGGGTGACAGAGTATAGTGGCATTTCATTTGTATTTTAATAAATAAATAAAGATTGCCTGATGATCAGAGAGTAAAACAGCCCCACTGGTCAGTTTTACATACCAGTATAGTGGCATTTCATTTGTATTTTAGTAAATAAAGATTGCCTGATGATCAGAGAGTAAAACAGCCCCACTGGTCAGTTTTACATACCAGGCAGTGGTACACACACCTTTAATCCCAGCAGCCACAGTAGTTGCCATAGAAACCAGGTGGTGTATGCTTTTAATGCCAGTGGTACACACCTTTAATCCCAGCCCTAGAGAGGAGTATGAAACAGGAAGAGACAGCTTTCAGACACATCTCATTCAGAGATTCCTGGAGGCAGATTCACCATTTTGGACTGAGGTAGAGGTAAGAGTTAAACACTGGCTGGCTGTTTTGCTTTTTGGATCTTCAGGTTGAACCCCAATTTCTCTCTCTGAGTTTTTATTAGTCGAACTTCAAGAGAGAGACCAGAGGCAGACATAACTGGAGGGAATTCTGCCCTCTCTGAAAACAAACTATATAGGAATTCAGTTTCACAGTTGCCCCTTAGGAATTCTCTAGTTTAGACAGATAGGAACAAAGAGAAGTCAAGCAAAAAGACATAGTTGTCAACACAAGAAATTTGAAGATCAAGTACAGGACAACTAGCGGAGCATCTGGACACGTGGGGTGAAATCTGTGAAGTGGGGAGTCTATAGAGCAGTAAACTTTTGCAATGTGTATGAATGGACAGGTCTTGGAAGACTGAGAAAAAAACTGAACAGCAAGTTCAGTAACTGTCCACTTCAGGATAAAACAAGTCAAGACTTGCTGAGCACCTGTACTCTCCACTGGAATGTTAGAAAGACTATGTCTTTTAAACCTAAAATAGTCAGTTTCAGAACTAAGCCA